>JAJOZX010001365.1:257500-275000 GCA_023014485.1 Bathynomus jamesi | reverse complement strand
GACTGTCTAAGATCGATGTCCATCTTTCTTTTTTTACGTCGTACATTGAGAAAGAATGGTCTACATGGAAGAGTTGCACGAAGAAATCCTCTGCTACGAAAAGCGCACAAAGAAGCTCGTTTAAAGTACCACAGTGATGGATTTGTATTCTGGATGAAATTCTTTGGACAGACGAGACCACATTTGAATTATTTGGGAACAACGAACAACGATATGTTTGGCGAAAATCAAATACTACTTTCGAGGAAAACAACATCCTACCTACGATTAAACATAGTGGTGGTAGTTTGCTCCTTTGGAGGATGCTTCATTGCTTCTGGTCCAGGAAAGCTCGTTGCCATTAATGGAATCTTGAATTCAAATAAATATCAAGAAATTTTAGAAGTAAATGTATTGCCTTCAGTTCAGGAGTTGCGAATGGGTCGCAATTTGTACTGCAACATGATAATGATCCAAAACATAAAAGCAAGAGCACCATGAACTGGCTTCAACAAAAGAATTTCAAGCTTCTCGAATGGACCAGTCAAAGCCCAGATCTCAGTTTAATCGAAAATTTATGGTTTCATTTGAAAAAAGCTGTCCGCAAGAGTCAAGAGAAACCCTTCGAATCTGAATGAATTGCAACAATTTTCTTTAGAAGAATGGGCTAAAATTTCAACTGAGAGATGTCGAAACCTTGTAGAAAAGTACTCAAAATGAATCATTGAAATCATTCAGGCAAAATGTGGGCACATAAAGTATTAAAAAAATTTGTAATTAAATGCATAAAAGCTTTTGCATTTTAACTTTTTTATTTTCCACAAATTCTCTGATGTTTTACATTATATGTTGGAGTAGAACTAATTTTTATTTAGTAAAATTTTCCAAACGAAAGGTAAACTTTTCCAAACTATTCAATGCATGCTACAAAAGATAAGGATGAATATAACCGAAATATTTCTCTGTACAAATACTTATGATCACCACTATATACATATAAACCTCGTTAACCTCGTTTGGGTTCCGTGCGTCGATCTCTCTTCACACGAAGGTCAAGCTGGTGGCCCCACCTCTACTTCTGGTTTGGTGGAGGAGTGAGTTGCTCTCTTGCGCTCTCCACCGCACATAGCCAGGTACACCCGGCTCATCTGGTACCGTCCTGAGCCAGGCATCTAGTCTTCCCCTGAACACTTCAACTTTGACTCCTGTAACGTTGTGTGTGTGTGTGTGTGTTGACTGGTGACTGAGAGATTTTAGGTAATTGTACACACCCAAATTCAAACTAAAAAAATAAATAAATAAATACGAATTATTGAATGTCAGATTGATTTCAAGACTTTGATAAACAAAAAGAGTTTCGAAAGAATAAATTATTTGGTTCATTTCATCAAAGAATTCTCTTGAATTGATTTGTTCATTTAAAGAAAAAAAACCTTCCTTGTTTGTCTTTGTTTGTTGAGAAGTGAAGCTTTAACAAGAAATTTTTTTCTTTTGCATTCTTTGATTTCTCTCTCTCTCTCTCTCTCTCTCTCTCTCTCTCTCTCTCTCTCTCTCTCTCTCTCTCTCTCTCTCTCTCTCTCTCTCTCCAATGATAATTATATTTTATATATATATATATATATATAGCAAAGAACCACAGGGAAAAGGAAAAGGAAACACGAAGTCCGAGCGCTTTCGTGATATATCACGAAAGCGCTCGGATTTCGTGTTTCCTTTTCCTTTTCCCTGTGGTTCTTTGCTTATTAAAAAGATCACGTGTTGTTCTGTGATTTTATTGCATATATATATATATATATATATAGATATATATATATATATATATATATATATATATATATATACCAGTTCCTACCACAACATCCCATCCATATGTCAGTGTTTTTTTTCAGTTTCATTATATCTGAGTGGCTGGACGGTATGTCTTCATCGTTTGGTCTAAGTGTTCCTACAGGTGCACGATGAGGTTAATGTCAAGGACTTGCTGTACCCAGGGAAAGAGTTGAATGCCCTGGCAAATCCTCTTTTGTGTAGTTATGCGTAAGGTGTGAGGAATATGAGGGTCATGGGTCAGGATGCCTTCTTGTACAAGAGCAAGGTAGACATGGCATCCTTGACAAAGTTCAAGAAACCTATCTATATTTCTAAGTTTTAATACTGAAATACAATCAAAATGTCTTTAATTATATGTAATGTATGTAAAATGTAGTTATATACAATAAAAAAAATACTTGCAAAAATTGCTGATTTTTCGTAAAATTCAACTTCAAATATAAGTAGCTAGAAGTGGTCAAATCTGGATTTTAAAGCCATATTTCGATTTAGTACGGGGCTCCAATAAACCTTAGCTCCCCCCGCACATGGCCTAAACCATTAGTACAGTAAAACTAAACATACCTTATAAAAGAGAATTTAATCCTACATTTAATGAGAAACAATTAAAACTTGGTGTTCCCGCCATTGCCTTCCAAGACAGCCTGAATTCGCTTTGGGTAGCTTGCCAAAAGTGACGTGAATAGATCTTGATCGTTACGCAAATTTGCTAAAACAGTTTCAATGTGTTGCGTCATTGTATCCTTCGAAAATCGATTTGCTGCAGGTTCTTGAAACAAGAGACATTCAACCTTGTCCTTTATAACTGATCCAATGTGTTCACAGACGTTCAGGTCAGGAGAATTTCCTGGCCATTCTTCATTTCCAAAGAAATCGATCTCATGGTTCCGCAACAACTGTTGAGTGGCTAATGCCTTAAAGCAGGGGGCCTTATCGTGCAGAAGTGTGACCTGATCGACATCCATAACATTGTTTGAGTTTCTTAGAAAAGGAATGACATGCTGGGATAGAATAATATCACGAAAATACTGTCCATCCCAACTCTGACCATTTGGCTTCAGCACCCACATGAGTTTCTTTGCAGTGAACAAAACAAACATACCAACACAATCTGGACTTTTTAATAATTCGCGATAATGTTCATTGTCATCGATTTCATCTGGTGTTGTGGCCCACACTCGATCATTTTAGTAGTTAGGCCGACGTGTTACGTAAACAAAAAATTAATCGGAGACAGCAAATGCATGAAATCATCCACATCCCAATCTTCAAGATAATGGGCAAACCACATTCTGTCATCGATGTTAAGTTGAGTTTTTCTTGGCTTTGGAAGTTCATGCCAAAGCTTTAAACCTTGCCTATGACGGTACAGTCGAATGATCTCACCACTAACGATCTTTCCTCTCAACACTTCGATCTCTCTAGAAAGTTTAGCACAGCTGTTTTTCCGCTTACGCGTACCGCTTTCAATGATGTCCTTTGTTTCCTGAGAGAGTGGCAAATTTGGGCGCCCAGATTTGATTTTATCCACTTCACATTCATCTTAAGTTTTATTCCAATTTCTTTTGACGAAGTCCTCACTTCTTCGCAACATTTTGGCAACCCATGAACGTGTTATAAAGGTGGCTCCAGCATCACGAGCTTCCCGAAATGTTATTGCTCGTATGCGATCTATCACACGTTGCCTCTCCGAATCACCAATTAATTGAGAAGCCATTATATTATCACTTTATCAGCTAGAGTAATTTTAATACCTGCAATAAATGAAGAATTTTATATATTTTTATAATCACTAAAAACTATTTCGATATAAGTAAATATGTAAGCTGCAAATGGGGGGGCTAAGGTTTTTTGGAACTCCTTACATTGGGAGTAGGTGCCTCTTCAGGATGTCAATATACTGGTACAGATAAACCAGACTTAAAAACCCATCACTGAACGGCAAATACGTTTCTAGAGTAGCAAATGGCCGCCCACACCATCACACTTATTCCACTGCACCACACAGTAGGCTGAACGCACTGATGGTTGAGGAGTTCCCCCTGGTTTCCTCCATACCCATGCATGGTATTTTTATTCATCGAAGAATAACGCCCGTACCACCAAACCCAGGATTGCGCTTTAACATATTTACTGCCCATTTTTTCAACCGATCATTTATGTTGGAAAACGAGTTTCTTCGAGATCTATATCGTCTCTAGCCAAGGCTGTGGAGGATACGTTGAACCGTTATGAGACGTACATCACTTGCAGAGGAAACGTCAGCGAAGGAATCTTGACGGTGAGCATTGGCATGACGAGCCAAAGCACGCTTCAGCCTTGGGGTCATCGATGAAGGCCTGCCAGGTCACTTCGTAGCAGTAATTGCATTCTCAGTGGGGGGCTTCGATAGGAAATCTCCGCATTTGCACGTGAAATGCCAAGTTCTTTGGCAATGTGTTATCAGTTGACTTTGACCGCGCTCAAAACGATTACTTTTCACTCAATGTCATTCCCTTCCCCATCCTCGGTCCATACGTGGAAATTCCAAATTTGAGTAAAAGATTTAATGATTTGGGAAATGGTAAAAACAGATATTGACACAATTGCAGTCCCCGAGACGTATTTTGTACGAAAACTCCGATTAAAGTTTGAAATCTTAAATTGTGAATGAGAATTTCTACATTCCTACGTTGAGAATAAGAATGGATTAATTTGAGAATTTTCTCTTTTGCAATTTTCACTCGCCGATTTTTCACTTTTAATGGGAGAAGAATGGAAAGGGAATGACCAAGTTTGGGAAGAGGTCTACGATACGACCGCAAATGAATGGGGAAATGACAAGCGATCCAACTGTTTTCTTCATATTTGCGATGTAAACTCAACAAGTATAAACTTATGTTCTCAACAACACTTTTGGAATGGAAAATCATGTCGTAGGACGACATACAATAAATGTGAATGTGGAGCTGCCAAATTACTCTGACAGATCTCTCTCTCTCTCTCTCTCTCTCTCTTCTCTCTCTCTCTCTCTCTCGAATTTATGGTTTGATTTGAAGAAAGCTGTCCGCAAGAGCCAAGAGAAACCCTTCGAATCTGAATGAATTGCTGACACATGTGTAACAATGTAACATGTGTTGGAGTCTTCAAGCATTAACATGTGTAATTTTTCTTAAACCTATAAAATGTACAAAATCAGGCGGGTTTTTTCGATGGAAAAACATTTTTAATACATGCGTCATCAACTCCATGAACTTTTGCCATAAAAACTCTCTGCTATCTCGTACAGGCCGCCATTTTGGAAACCTTGTTCATTTAATTGTAGTCATTACAAACATTGAAGAAATATCGAATACTGAAAAATGCCTCGTTTTTGCATGAAGAAAAATCAGAAAAGAAAATCATGAACAAAAATCTGATTTTCTACATTTCAAAGGTTTAAAAATATATATTAGTTATTGTTGATAAAAGTTTTATGAACAATAAAATGATTACCCCACGAGAAATGGGACTCCTTCCCTGAAGATTCTATTATACATGTGCCTTGGTGGTGCAGTGGTTAGCATCGCTGACTACGAATCCATCGGCCCCGGGATCGAGATCCGGTGACGGCAAACGGCGCGCAGCAAAACCCAGCCGTTCATCCTTCCACACAATAAAAATTGGTTGGTAGATAAATGAGTACCATGGGTAGCCAAGTAGTTAAAAAGCCGGGATGCTGATCGGGAGGTCGTGAGATCGAGTCTGGGCGAGGACTTTGTAATTTCTGACCACCGGTGGTGGGGCGTGGTTTGGATGCCACGTTAAACTATAGGTCTAAGGTGGAGTGGCAAGCTTGACCTTCGTCAGAATGAACAATCCGGGCGGAAGCAAAACCAAGGTAACCAAGGTATACTATATTGCAAGGTTGTAAGCGCTCTCTCTCTCTCTCTCTATCTCTCTAATATATATTATATATATATATAGATATATATATTATATAATATATACTTATTCTCGTACGCAGAGTTTGAAAATGGTCACTGTAAAAATTGTATGGTCACATTGGTTAATGGTTTTTATAGTAATTCAGATTAATTAATTAATTAATTAAATAATAATTATTTAATTATCCGAGGATATATAATGATATCTTTCGCTAAAACAAATATTATTATGCAAATATAACAAGGATATATATATATATATTTATATATATATATATATATATTAGATATATATAATATACAGTATATATATATATTATAATTTTTTTTTATTTTTTTTTTATTTTTTTTTTTTTTTAAGTTCGGGAAGAACCGATTCGCCTCTATTTAAAAGGGCATATCTCAGCGGAAAAAAACAAAGAAAAAGTGAGAGGAAAGACAGGAAAAAGAAAGGGTGGAGGGGACAGTCGAAGTGGAAAAAGACCAAGGATGAGAAAGACTGCAGGGTCGAGCCCCATCATCCTTGGGTGCTAGGGCCGGGAGGGCGCACGTGAAACCTCCAGGAACAAGCACGTACAAACGAGCACAAAGAGCACTCAAAAGCACGAGCTTAGAACCCCCTTGCGGGGTATATATATATATATATATATACATATATATAATATAGTATATATTATATTATTATATATATATATATATACTGTGTGTGTATATATATATACTTTCACTTTGACATTTGACCTTTTGGAATTGTCGTTTTTACAAATGATTTTTATCCTTTTCCAAAATGTTTTATTTAGTTTTAGAAGTTTGGAACGAAATGCATGTTTTCATTATATATATATATATATATATATATATATATAACCTTTGGTTAGCTTCCCCCCGAATTGTTCATTCTGACGAAGGTCACTCCACCTTAGACCTACAGTTTAATGTGGAATCCGAACCACACCCCATCAGCAGCCCAGCGTCTTAACCACTAAGCCACCTAGGGTACTGGGTTTTGCTGAGCGCCGGCTGCCGTCGGGTCTCGAACCCGGAGCCGATGGATTCGTAATCAGCGACGCTAACCACTAGAACACTACACCACCATACAGGGTGTTACAAAAATTTGGCCCCATATTAAGTATGACAACTACATTAGTAGATGTTTAAGATGCTGCTGCTGCTGCTGCTCCACTTCAACGGAAATGATATTCATTGTACATTGTCAGACTACAAAACGTTCATAAACGTTTACGAAATGTCTACAAAACGTTCATAACCGTTTAATAAATGACAAGTGTTTTGATGTAGCGTACGTGACAGAATTGACGTTTGTAAACAGTTCCAAGGGCTGGAGTTTCAACTTATTGTCTTACAGTAATTGCTACTTCAAGTGTGGCCGTTTTTTTTTTAAAGCCCTGTGTGTGTGTGTGGTGTGTATATATATATATGTATATATATATATATATATATATATATATATATATATATATATTGTGTGTGTGTGTGTATATAATATATATATATATATATATATATATATATATATATATATATATATATATATATATATATATATATATATATATATACATACTGTGTGTGTGTGTGTGTGTGTGTATATATATATATATATATATATATTAGGGTGTCACTTAAATGCAAAGTTTGAAATTTTCATGCTGACACCCCGCGAATCTATTCCATTGGTAAAAAAAACATGGTGACTGAAAAATCTTTTTATTTGAATAACTATAAAAGGTCACCCCGCCTTCCAAAGTTTAATGCTTGCGCGGCGTCTCCATAATCGTTCATTAGATATCTATATATCTCTATATATGTGTGTGTGTGTATCTGTGTGTGTCTGAATATCTGAGAAATAAAGTGAACAATACTTAACGATTCACCGTTTCTCATTTCAGCTACGTGATTTCTGGTGATGGAAACCCGGAAGTGTATATACTATTAGGGGCAGCGGTTGATGAGGTGAAAGGATGCAAGCTTCCTTCCTACAGGCAAGCATTCGGTTACTTCCTTTACCTTCACGATGAAAAGAAAATGACAATACGTGACGCGTTGAGGAAGTCACTTCGAGCAGTGATGTCCTTCTGGGAGAAAGCTCACATTCCAACCAGACTCGAGACACACTGCGTCAGCAAACTGGATAAAGTCTTCGAGGAGTGGAAAGGACTCAAAAAACACGCCTCAAGGACGAGCAATTCACACAAGACGAAAGAAAAAGAATTCATTGAACGCCTCGATCGTCTTTGACATCGCCCACGCTGATTGTGAGAAATTGGTCAAGTACCCAGAGAGGATTGGGAGTTCCTTCAGCAGCAGCGCCAGAAAGGACGTCCAGGTTCAATGGCAGGTTTGGACATGAGTCATGACCCATCAGCGCCAAGTCAAAGATTGTACTCGACGTCGGGAGGAAGAGGAGAAACGAAGAAAGCGATCAGCAGCTGAAATGGAGGCAGTATCTAACGAAGCGGTTTTGGAGTCCTCATCCTCCAGCTCAGATGATAGCGAAGAAAAAGGAGCATGTGGTGGTTCGTTAGCGTCTAAACAAAGAGCAACGAAGAACATCATGACATCGGAATTGGCGCAGCGCTTGATCGCACGCAACTCTCGTCAAGAAAGGCCACATATCTGCTGTTTGAGGCAGCTTCCAGCTTAGGGCATGATGCTAGCGACTACAACATAAATCGTGGATCCATTCATCATCAGCGTGAAAAATTCCGTACCCTTAAGGCTCGGCACTGAAGAGCGAGTTCAAGGCATATCCGTTGACTGTTCACTGGACGGAAAACTCATGCAAGATCTGACGTCACGAGAATATGTTGACCGCTTACCTATTCTTGTATCTGGCTCCGGGACAGAGCAGCTCCTCGGGGTGCCAAAACTTCTGTCAGGAACCGCGCTGGCACAAACACAATGCCATCATAGATTTCCTGATGAATGGGGAGTGACCGATCATGTCAAATCTATGTGTTTCGACACAACCGCGACAAACACAGGCCACCGTGGAGGAACTTGTGTTCTTCTGGAAGAAAAAGTTGGACGTGACCTGTTACACTGCGCGTGCAGACACCATGTACTGGAGTTGGTGCTACAGGCGCATTCGCAGCATCGCTAGATTCAGTATCTACCGGTCCAGAAATTCTGCTTTTCAAGCGCTTCCATGATTATTGGACCCGCATTGACCAGCAACAGTTCCAAACTGCGGACACAGATGCGTTCACCAAAGCAGCTATTTTTAAGCATAGAACGGAGCTCATTGAGTTTGCAAAATCACAAGCACTTCAAGTTCGTGATGACTATCAGGAATTCCTCGATCTTTCCTCCATTCGGAGGAGGCAGTGGGTCTGGCGTTCTTTGATGAGAGGATATCGATGGAAGTGAAGTGCAGCATGGTTGCAGCGTTTAGATCAAGAAGCCCTCACATGCCGCCAAAACGACCTTTGGTTCTTGATACTATGTTCCTCAGTGACAGCAAAGGACTGGAGCAACTGATCACAAAGAACACCCGAGGATTCTTCTCAAAACTTCAGTTGCCAGATTGCTTTCTGCTCCACCATCCCAGTTCATGGACGTCAAACTCTGAATACGTGCAAGCTCGGGATGTGGTCTCCAAACTTGCAGTGGTGAACGACAGAGCAGAACGGGCCGTGGCTCTGGTGAAGGAGCTGAATGGAAAGTTGACAGTGAAAGAAGAACAGCTCCAGTTCCTCGTTCAAGTTGTCACTGACCACAGAAAGCAACACCCAGCTCCGAACAAATCAGCATTAGTGAGGACGCGAAAGAACTAATCACTGATCAGCGTATGAGCACCAATTATTCTGCTACTGTATATGTATTTTATTTCTCAAAGTTTTGCTTTTGTTGCTTTTCCATTTTGTACCATTATCGCCAAATATGTCTTCTATTTTGATTATATAATAAACTGTTTGTATTCTTTGCGTTTTTAAGTGTCTTACTTTCGTTATTTCACCAAATTGCCTTGTTTTTTATTATCTGGTTCGGCCCAAGCTGTGAACACTGAACAGCTTGTTGACGTCAACAAATGGGTCTTGTTTTCAGTGACGAGGGCGACCTTTAAATGATGACCAATCAGGACCAAATTTCTCTTCCGTATGTTTTACACCAAATGGAACAATTTTAGGGGGTGTCATAGGAAAATATCCATCGTTTAATTTTCCCCTATTACCTAGTGACACCCTAATATATATATATATATATATATATATATATACTGTATATATATATATATCATTAAGAGGAAGACAAAATAGGTAAATAAAGATAATTAATACCAAATAGCTTTTCTACGACCTCACGAAGGCCACTCTCTTGGCATAGAGTCATTGAGTCTTTTTATGGGGTCATGATCGAGATTTTAACAGTTCCTGTAAAACTTTCCTAAGAGCTGTCATACAAGTAGGAGCAATTACTGTTTTCGCAGATGACTGCCAAGATTCTCCTGAACATGTTCAGTAGAGAATATTTTGGGCTCCTATGTTCATCATACCTTCAGGACAACCTATATAGCCCCTTTTTTCATCTTCTACTGAGCGGTACTGCTACGAATTCCACTCTTTACAACCTTTCCTTTCAACCTTTCAAAGGTTCTACAGATCTACAGAAGCTAAGGTTAACAAAGACCCAAAGATCCACTCTAAGGTTAGCCCGAGAGAAAGAAGAGAGTAGTGGGTTAAAAGAAGAGAATAAGGGGTTAAGTAAGTAGCAAAACCTATCATTCGTGGGTTAACATTCATTCAGAAAAAGAGAAAGAAAGACTCACCATCATCATCCGCCGGCCACTGCCGACAAGTCGGAAAAATAGTCGAAGAGAATAGGAAAGGGGTGAAAGATGAAAAGGAGTAAAATAAGAACTCTTACAAACCATGCAAACACAATCTTAACTCAAACACTGTCATACCATGCAAACTACAGACATGCAAGTAAAGAGAGGATAAGAAAAAAAAAAGTAGGAAGAGTATAGCAAAAAGTGGATTAGTTTACGCTACGAGCTACATCTAAGTTCGTGTTGGTCTAATTTTTTTATTTTTTTATTGCTGGCATATCGCACGCTGGCATGTCACAAGCTGGCATCAATCGTCAACGGACTTATCCTCTACCACTACCCCCAGAGATCCTGTTGCTGATTGTTTTATTATTTTAAACAACGTTAATATTTTTAAAATGCCTATCTAAACGGTTTTTAAACATATTAACGCTGGTAGAGTCCACGACGGACGCGGGAAGATTATTCCATTTATCAATTACTTTAAACGTAAAAACGTTTTTAGCGATGTTAGTAATGAAACGTCTACCACGCAACTTAAATCCGTTTTTACCAGTATTGCTGTTATCGAAAGTGAACAATTTGTCAAAATTTACGTTATCGATTTTATTAACGATTTCGAAAACTTCAATGAGCTCCCCCCTTAATCTCCTAGTTTCGAGTGAATGCAAGTCTACCTCTTTAATCCTATCATCGTAAGACTTGTTGCGCAATGACGGAATTAGTTTCGTGGCGCGACGCCCTACCCTTTCCAACCTATCAATATTCTCACGCAAATATGGGCACCAAAACTGAACGGCATATTCTAAATGAGGCCTGACTAGGAACTTGTAAAGGGGCAATATAATATTCTTCGATTTAAATTCGAAATTACGCGCTATGAAGCCTAACATCCTCTTAGCTTTTGCGCAAAACTCCAGGCACTGGTTCCTAAATTTGAAATCCTTAGATACGCGTACGTCTAAATCTACTTCCTCGTCAATGCTCACTAACTAACTGTCTATTGTCCATCGTGTACGTGTAATTATTGTTACGAGAACCTATATGCAAAACTTTACATTTGTCTACGTTAAATTGCATCTGCCACTTATCCGTCCACTCCATAATCCTATTTACATCGTCTTGGAGCCTACTTCTATCGTCCACGTTAACAACTTTACCGCCTATTTTAGTATCGTCCGCGAATTTTGACACGCTACTGGTCAAGCCTACATCTATGTCGTTAATGTATGATAGATTACGAATAGCACTGGTCTAACATTGAACCCTGTGAGACACCGCTACCTACATCCAACCACCCCGATTCACCACCATTAACAACGACCTTCTGTTTCCTGGCACGAAGCCATTCCTCTAACCAGTTAGCTACCTGAGCGCGTATACCGTGCGCTTTAACCTTCGCAATTAATCTTGTATGCGGAACACTATCGAACGCTTTTTTAAAGCCTAAATATATAACGTCAGCCGCTCTATGCCTATCGTATTCGCGCACTATTTCATTATAAAACTCTAACAAATTAGTTAAACAAGATTTATGGCGTCGAAACCCATGCTGACTATTATTAATCAAATCGCGACTTTCTAAGTGATCGACGATACGATCCCTAACTACGGATTCCAAAAGTTTACCGACAATTGACGTCAAGCTAATAGGCCTATAATTGATAGTTACTGTGCGGTCGCCTTTTTTAAAAATAGGCGTAACGTTAGCTAATTTGAAGTCTTCAGGAATAATCCCCGCTTCCAGTGACTTATTAAAAATGTTAATTAAGGGGCCTACGCTAATTAAAAATGCTAGTTAAGGGGCCTACGATAATTAAAATTTTAGTTAAGGGGCCTACGATAATTAAAAATTTTAGTTAAGGGGCCTACGATAATTAAAAATTTAGTTAAGGGGCCTACGATAATTAAAAAATTTAGTTAAGGGGCCTACGATAACGTCTTTCAAATCTTTCAAATGTCTAGGATAAAGCGCGTCAGGGCCTGGAGCCTTGCTCACTTTTAGCTTATCGATATAATTCCTTTATTATAATATCCTGTTATAAATCACAATGTATTACTAAAACAACAAAAAGTAAACATGAAAATTGTTAAAATGAAAGTTGTGACTTAAATCCGCATCCGAGCTGATCAAGCTATGTTGATTCATCGTATGAAACATTCGTTCGTCTGTATGTCTGTTATTGTTTTGTTGATTTGAGAAATCCTTATTTTTAATCTTTCTACATTGCTTACATTGCTTACGTCTTTTTCTGGTTTTAAGCTTACTCTTGAGATAAAAATCTGTAGGCGTTCTACACACTTTTATATACATGTATAGAGTTGACAATTCACTACGTATTTTCTTTTCGAACACAACTCTCTCTCTCTCTCTCTCTCTCTCTCTCTCTCTCTCTCTCTCTCTATATATATATATATATATATATAATATATATGTTACAGTCAATGTCTAAAATCAGGCAATTTGTAAATTGACTGAAATTTTAGGCAATGTGTCAAATTGTGATACACACAAAACCTAACCTGACCTAACCTAACCTTTCTGCTAATGCCAATTTCCATAACAAAGTTAGCTTAGTTAGGTTAGTTAGGTCTTGTATGTATCACAATTTGACACATTGCCTAAATTTCAGTCCATTTATAAATTGCCTAATTTTACATATTGACTGTAACATATATATATATATATGAGTATGTATGTACACACACTCACACACACACACACACACACATTTTTGTTGTCGGAATAAAAGATATATTGGTCCTGATTAGGTTAGGTTAGGTTAGTTAAGATTTGGTTAGGTTAGGCTAGGCTAGATTAGCGAGTACTTTACTATTTATTGATTTAACAGAAACCACACTCAGAACCCTCAATTGCTTCCGAAACACGAATCACGCCGTTCTCGGTTTGATGGCATTAATGCTAGGTTAGGGTAAATTATATTTAATTAATTAGTTGTTTAGAGATATTGACTTTAAAAAGCCGGTATCTCCTTATGCGGAGATGTGTGTGTGTGTGTGTGTGTGTTTAGCTTGGTGGTGTGAAAGTTGGAAATTGAAACATTAAAAATTTATTCAGTCAGTTTACGTGTGTGTGTGTGTGTGTCTGTGTGTGCGTATGTGTGTCTGTGTGTGTGTGTGTGTGTGTGTGTGTGTGTGTAACATGGTTATGTGAAGGTTGGAAATTGAAAATATTAAAATTAATTCAGTAAATTAACATTATACAATTATTTTATTTCTCGCATCGCATTAAACAAGTCGCAAAATGTATAAAAATGATTTATGAACGTCGCCCAATGGAGTTGAGTCAAATTAATCGTTGCTGAATAAAACTGATCCAACGTTCTACACTGCGTTCGCACTTATTAAGCAGATTACATTTTCTCCAATGTTTTCAAAAGTTTTTCCCCGATTTCAATGAAATTTGCAGCAAATAATCACTATATATAGCAGCATTGATGGTATTCATTTCGATAAAATATTTTGATAATTAAAATAATTATCTCATTTTATTGAAAAATATGTAAAATATTGTGTTCCGAATTATTAAGCAAGTATTCTATTTACGGATCTAAATGGTGAAAATGGGTAAGAAGAAGGATTTAACACCAACTGAGAAAAGAAAAATAGTCAAGTTACTCGCTGAAAATATAAAATCTATTGAAATTGCGAAGCAGTTTGGCAGAGCTTATCGAACTGTAAACAAGTTTGTAGCGGAGGGTACCAAACTGAGGCAGCGAAGTGATAAAGGAGCTATAAGAAAAGTGACAAAGCGGCAGATATCTGTAATCAAGCGCAAACTGCAAAGCATCCATTGTCCTCAAGTAAAGGGGTTTTTGAGCAGGCTGGCATACATAATGTACCAAGAACATCTCGATGTGGAATCCTCCAAACAATTGGCAAGACGTGTAAACCTACGATTCAGTCACCATTAACACCCAGGTACAAGAAGCAGCGTGTTGAATGGGCGTGTCAGTACGTGAAAACAGATTTTAATACTGTATTGTTAACCGGTGAATGAAGGGCAACCCTTGAGGGATCTGATGGTTGGTCAAGAAGATGGATTGCTAAGAGTCAATCTCTACCATGGAATGAGGTTTTCTTTTAGAAAGTTTGTGTAAGACTGGGCATTCATTTTTACACCATCAGGCACTCTGTATGGGACAGCTACTTCATTGCCTATCAATCCTGCCCAAAACATGACACTACCTCCACCTTGTTGGCGTCTTAATCTCGATGGTAGAAATTGGCTTTCAGCAATCCATCTTCTTGGCCAAACATCAAGTCCCTCAAGGGTTGCTTTTCATTCATCGGTGAACAATACAGTACAGTATTAAAATCTGTTTTCACGTACTGACGCGCCCATTCAACACGCTGCTTCTTGTACCTGGGTGTTAATGGTGACTGAATCGTAGGTTTACATGTCTTGCCAATTGTTTGGAGGATTCCACATCGAGATGTTCTTGGTATATTATGTGTGCCAGCCTGCTAAAAAACCCCTTTACTTGAGGACAATGGATGCTTTGCAATTTGCGCTTGATTACAGATATCTGCCGCCTTGTCACTTTTCTTATAGCTCCTTTATCACTTCGCTGCCTCAGTTTGATACCCTCCGCTACAAACTTGTTTACAGTTCGATAAGCTCTGCCAAACTGCTTCGCAATTTCAATAGATTTTATATTTTCAGCGAGTAACTTGACTATTTTTCTTTTCTCAGTTAATGTTAAATCCTTCTTCTTACCCATTCTCACCATTTAGATCCGTAAATAGAATACTTGCTTAATAATTCGGAACACAGTATTTTACATATTTCTCAATAAAATGAGATAATTATTTTAATTATTAAAATATTTTATCGAAATGAATATCATCAATGCTGCTATATATAGTGATTATTTGCTAAAAATTTCATTGAAATCGGGGAAAAATTTTGAAAACATTGGAGAAAATGTAATCTGCTTAATAAATGCGAACGAGGTGTATGTATAGACACCATTGAACGTCACGCGGCATGTCGTCGTAGGAGGTGCGTCGCATTATGTCAATAATTGTTCGAGCTTTTCGTGTTGTTGTGACACAGTTCTGCCTTGATGTGAGGAAGGTTCCAGTGAAAGTTTTCTTTCAAATATCTACAAAAAATATCTCTGATAGTAAAAAAGCGAGAGAGCTTGATGGCTACGGACTTTTGAAGGTAATTCTGTTACGGAAGAAGGATTGAATAATGGCCATACTTTTTTGTGTGGCATCTCGCACCGTTTGATTTGAAGTAGCTATGCGTAAATTAGACATCGCCAAACGGATTCAAGAATTTATGAAATAAGGAACTATAGCAACCCGTTTATTCCAATCTTCCTCACATCATGGAAAAACCGTGGCACACCACCCCGAACAACATTCGGATAATTCCTGTAGATGCACTACTGTATATCTTCGATGAACAGGGGTCAATTCCAGAACCTACTGTAATTCATGTGTCAAATGCTTGAATGGAAAGAGATGTAACATCTTAAAATATTTATAACAAAAAAATATACAGTACAAAAAATGTAAATATTATCTTTAGACTTTAACCAATGTAAATATGTAAAAATATAAATATTATCTTTAGACTTTAACCAAAACAAATTTAACACTTTTCAGAAAGAAGACTCCTAAACATTTGAAAATGAAATTCTTAAGTCTGGAAAATATAAATAAACTTCGGATATTTCTCATTTAATCTTACGTTAAACTTAACCTCAAATGATACTTTTCTTCCCGATAAAAAGATGAAGTCGATGTTAATCCCAAAAGTCACTATTCATCATATGAATTTTAGATTTTAATACAAAATTAAAAAGATTCAATAAAAAAAAAATTAAATCTTGTTTTTCGCTTCTCCCAAAAATAGCGTGACATTAAGCTAAAGGATTTATTCGTGCTGCATTTTTTAATCTTTTAATTCGGTTTTAATAAAATTAAAATAGTTTTTCTTTTTTAATTTCCGTAAAAGGTATCTTATATTTATGAAAGATTTTATTTGAATTTCTTGGCAATGAAATATGGGAATAATATATTTGTACTCGAAGGACTTGCATAAAATTGTTATCTGTAAAAAGACAGTAAATCTTTTACTTAAATATTCCTTCTCTTTTTTTAGCCTTCAATTAATCTGTAACGGTATAGCCAATATATATATATATATATATATATATATATATATATATATATATATATATATATATATATATATATATATATATATATATATATATATATATATATATATATATATATATATATATTTGCGCGTCGGTAGTGTAGTGGTTAGCGTCGCTGACTACGAATTCATCGGCCCCGGGATCGAGACCCGGTGACGGCAGGCGGCACGCAGCAAAACCCAGCTGTTCATCCTTCCACACGATGAGAAAGAAAGTGGTTGATAGATAAATGGGTACTCTAGGTAGCCTAGTGGTTAAGACGCTGGGCTGCTGGTGGGGCATGGTTCAGATTCCACGTTAAACTGAGGTCTAAGATGGAGTGAAAAGCTTGACTTTCGTCAGAATGAACAATTCGTGCGGAAGCAAACCAACGGTACATATATATATATATATATACATAAAACCTTGGTTAACCTCAGTTTTGCTTCCGCCCGAACTGTTCATTCTGACGAAGGTCAAGCTTGTTGCACCTCGATAATTTAACGTGGAATCCAAACCGCGAACCACCACGGGTGGTCAGAAATTACAAAGTCCTCTCCCAGACTCGATCTCACGACCTCCCGATCAGCGATCAGCAGCACAGCGTCTTAACAACTAGGCTACCAAGAGTACCCATTTATCTACCAACCAAATTTCATTATATGGAAGGATGAACAGCCTTCCTGCCGTCACCAGGAATCAAACCCGAAGCCGGTGGATTCATCGTCAACAATGCGAAACACTACACCATATATATATATATATATATATATATAGATATATATATATATATATATATATATATATATATACAC
>JAJOZX010001365.1:0-252500 GCA_023014485.1 Bathynomus jamesi | reverse complement strand
AATCTGTATTCAGAGGACGGTTCCGCATTCACCAACTATCCAAACCCGATGTCGCTTAACTTGGCTGATCGACGGGGAGAGATGTTACGATATTGATCACGACAGAACCCAAGTGAAATGAAGTTCGATCCAAAACAATAAATCGCGGGAATCTCTTTCCATTTGATTGTTCGTTCGCTTCAATTCAGTCTGGCAACAATAAATTCATTGCGTTCGTGCTTTCATTGAAATTGTTATGCGCATTACTGATTCTTTCCCGATGGTCCCCGTTCGTAAGAACTGTAACTCTTAGAACTGGAAAAACTGGATTATAGGCTTAGAAAGTGCGGCCTCAACTAGACCTTGAAGATACAGAGTAAATGCTGATTTGTAAACATTTTGAATGATCCTATCTATCAATGGGGACCAGTAAAATATATTCGCTATTAAAAAGATAATATTGGCGGTAATCAGTTAAATACTCAAGTTAGCAACGTATTATACCGTATAACATTTATTTTGTGTGGGTGTATATATATATATATATACAGGGTGAGTTAAAAGTAGCGCCCGATTTCTGTTTTTTCGGCTGTCAGATTGTGCATCGATCACGAGGGAGGGCACTTTGAAAATTGCAAGTAAAAGAGCTTGGTACAGTTCCGTAATAATTTTCCCCCGAATAAATGGTTAGATAAACATGTCATTCATTTATTTCTACCTTCTTGTACACTGTAATACAAATGGCAAACAAACAATCAACTGACAGAATTCGGGCGCTACTTCTGACTCACCCTGTATATATATATATATATATATATATATATATATATATATATATATATACAGTATATATCTCCAAAAAAAATCTTCGTAAAAATTGCTCATTTTCACGAAGGTCAAACATTTCGCCTCACCTTAGACCTACAGCTTTACGTGTAATCCCGAACCACAAAAAGCCAAGGAAGTCTGAAATTACAAGGTCTTAGCCCGGACTCGATACACACACACACACACACACACACATATATATATATATATATATATATATATAATATATATATATATATATATATCCACAGCAAAAGCAAGAGCAATTTCATGGTCTTTCTTGTATGATATTTAAACACCTCGTTAGGGAAGGAAGAAAGTAAAAGACGGAATATGTTGTATATAATTGTAAAACGCAAATAAAAGAGATAAGAGGAGTTAGCAAAAGGTTAACAATTGCTATATATATTAACAGAGCAAAAAAGTAAATTAACAGAGTATAGCAAAATTAACCTCTTGAAAAATTCCTTCACAAATGGTTCTTAGTCAAAATTATAAAAAAAAAGATTAATTTTTCTCTAGCCACTGCCCACAAAACAAATTAAGTTTTAATTTTTTATTAGCCAGTCCTTGAAGTGGTTTTTAGCTGCCACGTTTGTGTGAGTGTGTGTGTGTGTGATAAAATAGAATAGGATACTTTTTTATTAACAAACCTTTTTTTTTTCATCTAATATTCCCGAATTATTATTTTATGATGACTATTTTTTCTTCACTGATAAATTATAAATAATCATGGAAAAAATTCGCCGGGTGTGTGTATATATATATATTATATACATACAGGGTGTCCCGTAAGTCTGGACCCATAGGGAAAAATAATAAAATTACAAAATAGTCCAAAAATTTATTACATAATCTGTTCAAAGTGTCCGCCGTTGTGTCGCACACATAGTTGAAGACGTAATCTCCACTGCGACAGCACTTTCTGAATCACAGTCGCAGAAATTTCTTGACACGCCTCCACAATGCGTGCTTTAAGGTGGAAAATGTTCTGAAGTTTGACCTCGTACACTTTGGCTTTCAAGTGGCCCCACAAATAAAACTCCAGCGGAGTAAGATCATAATAAAAAAATAATAAAAATAATAATAAAAATAATAAAAAAATATATTATAAATAAATTTTTGGACTATTTTGTAATTTTATTATTTTTCCCTATGGGTCCAGACTTACGGGACACCCTGTATATATATATATATATATATATAAAATGGTTAACAATTTTTTTGCCAAATTTTTTACAAATATCATGAAACAGCAAAGCTTTACTTACGAATGGTCATTGCTGGAGAAATCTTTTCTAGCCCCCCTCCCTGCTGCCCCAACTTCCAAAAAAAAATCTTCCCACTCTCAACAAAGTTCGATGAGGCAATGCGGAAGTCATGAAATCTGAAGCAACTTCACTGAAACACAATGACTAAAAGGGACCCAATATTTTAATGCATTATTTGCGTTACCTCTCATTAAAGCGTTAATATTTACAGGAGTTAAAATACACACACACACACACACACACACACACACACACACACATATATATATATATATATATATATTATATATTATATATATATATATATATATATATATATAAGGAATTGGCAAACGTACAACAGGAAAAAGATTTAGGAGTTAGTCACTGGTGATTTAAAAGTGGCGAAACAAAGTACAGCAGCGGTCAATAAGGCGAACAAAGTGCTAGGTTTTATAGCCAGGAATTTTGAGTACACGCGCGAGATTATCGTTCTTCTTTATAAATCATTAGTTAGACCCCATCTGGAGTACGCGATCCAATTTTGGAATCCGTATATGCGCAAAGATACAGACAAAATCGAAAGAGTTCAAAGACGAGCAACTAAGATGATTCCGTCGCTTCGGTCAAAGTCGTACGAGGATAGGCATAAGGAGTTAAAATTTATTGCATTCGAGACTAGGAGGCTAAGGGGTAATCTAATCCAGGTTTTTAAAATTATGAATGGATTCGATAACGTAAATAGAGATAGCTTTTTCGAAATAACACTATATAGCAGAACTAGAAATAACGGGTGTAAGCTGACAAGTGAAAGGTTCGAGACAGCAGTTGTCAAAAACTTTTTTACGCATAGAATAGTAAATAGCTGGAATAGTTTACCGGTAGAAGTAATTAGTAGCACGTCTATAAACATGTTTAAAAATCGATTAGACGCATATGTTGATAGATTGGGTATAGTTTAAGGTAGTAAAATTAAGGCTTTTTTGTTTCGGAACCCACGTATAATTGTAGGTTCCCTCCGCCACCACGGAGGACATCCGCAATACACAATTACAAACACAGTTTGGTAGACCAGCCATGAGTGGATCCTTGGGTCTTTGTTGGTCTGAAACATTATAAAATTATAACATTATAACATATATATATATATATGTATTAAGAACCAGCGGGACAGGTTCTTGTACAAAGTCCTTAATCATCCTTGTATGGCTAGCTACGAGAGGGCAGGAGGAGGAAGAAAAATAATTCTCTCCTCCACCAAATCTCGCAAATGAGGCGGGATGCTACTGCAGAGGGGTCGACTGCAGGTCCATCTTGAGCCGTCGTTCGAAATCATCATAAGATATATCAACCCCGTAGCCAGGACTCCCAAAGTGGGGGGGGGGGATTAAAATTGGAGAAAGGCGAACCTTTTGGTGGAACGACCTAGTCATTACGGAGGAGGTTCAGAGTAGTTAAGTTTCGCGTAGTTTAGAGTAGTTTAGAGTAGTTTGTGAAGTTTAAAAAAAAATGCAAGTGTTCATTTACTAAATGATATTATATATTATAATATCACATCATAAGTTATAACTATGGTTATAAAAGTGGAGGTCTCCTGTCGAGAAGGGGGTTGTTCGATCCCTCCGACCACCCCCCTGGCTACGGGCCTGTACATATATATACACATACATATATATATATATATATATATATATATATATATATAGAGAGAGAGAGAGAGAGAGAGAGGAGGTAAATACATTTCTACAATGAAAAAAATATTACATTATGAAGTTATACAAAAAATGGTCATAAAAGAAAATGACGTAAAAAATGTATTTGAATTTGTAAAGAAACAGTTGGTAAATACAATAATAATTGAAGGGCTCGTAAAGTTACTATAAAATTAAAGAAAAATTATTCAGGCAGAAGTTCTAAAGTTAAATACACGGTGATCGAGAGAGATGTTCCCAAAAATAACGTGCAATAAATTATTTCTGGGAAAACTCTTTTGGATCACCCTGTAATATACATTTATTTTAAGTAAAAATTACATATCTGTATGACAACGTATACCCTGCATATATATATATATATATATATTATATATATATATACCGTATATATATATATATATATATATATATGATGCAAACCTACTCGGAAAAAGAAAAAATTATTCCAAGCTCTTTCGTGTATTCAGCAGTACACCTCGTCAGGGAATGACGTAATTCTCGTTATTCTCTAACGAGGTGTACTGCTGAATATACGAAAGAGCTTGGAATAATTTTTTTCCCCTTGTGGGTTTGCATCATTTATTCATTTCATGTGTTTAAGTGTGAAAGTCATCCCATATATATATATATATATATATATATACATACTGGCGATGTACAGTATCATTCACCACAATATACAGTTGCAAAAAACGATGCCTAACCTTCCATTTCTTGAAGGAACTTTGCAATGTCAAGACAAATACATTCAGAAATAAATTAGACAAATCCTATTGTTGTTAAGTACAATTAATAAAGGCGTATTTTAATGTCTTACACCTTTATTTTGGTGAATCAATTTAGAATATACGAGTATTTGGTATAAAAGAATTGTGAAAACAATAATTATTGTATGTAGAAACTTAACTGAATGACAGAATGACTCTCAACAGACAGAGTCAGGATATGCACCAGTAATTCTTCTGCTCTTTGCCGTTTTTATGGCAAGCTGGCTACTAGTGATTTCACACACACACACACACACACACACACACACACACACACACACACATATATATATATATATATATTAATATTTATATATATATGTTGTAGAAGTAGTGAACCTGTAAGAATAGCTGCCGGTCTTTATTATTTTTTTATTTTTT
Organism: Bathynomus jamesi; assembly: GCA_023014485.1. Classification (NCBI taxonomy): domain Eukaryota; kingdom Metazoa; phylum Arthropoda; class Malacostraca; order Isopoda; family Cirolanidae; genus Bathynomus; species Bathynomus jamesi. Next base: position 247,580 of record JAJOZX010001365.1, on the reverse strand, counting down.
TGGAAGAAGCATATTTCAAGGTTGTTGAATGAGTTACACCAATTGGAGATATATTTAATTATGTTTAAATTACTTAAATTTCAGTCGAGAATATAAATCATGTCGTCAGTACACTTATATATATATATATATATATTCGGTTTGGGTTTTCTCTAAAACTGAATAAAACCATATGGCATGAACCGTAGTAATAATAATAATAATAATAATAATAATAATGAGTAAAACGAATAATACTCAATAAAAAGTTCATATTTAGGATATTAACTGTGCCCTTGAGGAATCTAACTTAACTGAACACATTCAGAAAATTTTCTGTGGAATCTCTCCCCTCCTCCACCTTTATTTAAGAAAAGAAAACACACACACACACACACACACACACACACACCACACACACACACACTTGAGAGAGAAGAGCGAGAGATGATGACCCAACTCTCATAAAATTTCAGCAAAGAGTTAATAAAAAAATGTTCATAGCCCGCATTCGTAGTTAAATTTCGAAATGAATGATTCAAATGGAGGCTGCCTCGTTTGACGATAAGGGTTGTCTCTAAAAGTTTCACACATTGCTGAATTTGCGGATAATATTAGTCTTTTAGGATGCTGCCTCCATAATTTACATAACGGTTGCTGCGCAAATTTATGTATCCTACATATTATACTCTATCTCTATACAGTTATACAGTTATACTCGTATTAACAGTAAGGTTTAACTCCTGAATTTTTGTTGCAGAATCTGACGACGGATCTTGAAAAGGAAATTGTGAAATGTGATTCAGTCGGACTGCGATACTTTTGAAACTATGTCCAGAGGTAAACACACATATACTGTACATACACACACACACACACACACACACACACACACAGAGAGAGAGAGAGAGAGAGAGTAAAAGTCTGTGCGAGTGGATTGAAATGCATTTGGCATAAGCTCACTTTTGTCAGCTGCACGCGAGTTTTAGCATCTGGAGAACTGTGACAGTTGAACGTTCCGTGCCTTCAGAAGCAAGACAATTAAGTTTACCACACAAGGTTAATTCTTTAACTTAATTTACATTTACTTTAAAAGAATTTTAGGATAATTGAGAGTGAAAATGGGTGTTATTGTTTATTACCTTATATTTATGATAATAAAAAAGACCACATACAGACATAAAAATAATCATATGATTTCTAATCTCTGTACGATATATATTATATATATGAAGTCGATGTATGACATATGGTTCAAACTTTAAATGTTACAAGCTTTCTTTTATGAAATTTACAATTTGTAATTGATTACAAGAAAATATATTCATTAAATGAAAAGTCATTACTCTTGCGAAGACTTTCCTCTGTCATCTGTTTGAATACGGACCAACTTTACATTCGTTCATTAAAAAGTTATCTTCTTTCGTTGATGAGAAAGTGATTAAAAGGAAGAAAAGATACGCTAATAGAATACAGTTAAGAGAATCCGGTAAGAGACTCCAAACAACAGAATTCGATGACAGATTTCAGGTTTGTTGGTTCACTAATGCAGTCCCCTTTTCCAGATGATCCTTCTCTTTTCACTCGTCAGAGAAATTTCATCAAAGTACAGTTGGAAAGGAAATCGAAATCTTCCCTGCTCTTCTGCTCGAGTACCATCAACTTTGCGGTCTTCCGCCATTTTTATCATATAATCTCCTTAACTACTGGTCAGGCCCTGTTGTTGCTTAAATATCTATTAGTTTCGGTCATAACTATAAATGAGAGTGTTTTAATAGAATATTTACTTTGTGTGTTTTACATAGATATATTTATTTAATTTTAAAATAATTTGGTCATTCATTATGTTCATATTAATTTTGCCTTTATCTTTGCTTATGACATTCAGAATCAAGGTACGTGAATGGTTCTCATTTATCAGGTTTTTATTAACTGATACCAGAAGAAAATATGAAGTGTTTTAGTAGTTTTAAGTCGGAAAGCAAGTATTAATACATTAATAGTTAATTTTAAAAGGATTTACAAACCATAACTTTTTCTTTAACCTTCCATCCAAATACGTCTTAGCATTTAACATCACATCGGTAGAAATATACCACTTCCATTCAGACAGAATAAATGGGTTAAGCAGTATATCCATGAAGTGCCCAAATGATAATCAAGGTGATGAATCAGATGACACTTACGAGTCTATTGTTCGAATGTATTTTGCCCCCAAACATGACCTTCACTTTTGGGATAGCCATATTTTTATGGTGGGCCGATTTGCCGGCCATTTCAAGGACCTTCCGGGCTAAAAGACGTTGACGGTCTAACTGACCAACCAAATTCGCATCACAACTTATCTTATTCTTCTTTCTAAAAACCTCATTTCTGCTCATGTTCCCCTCACGAGAAAGTGTTTTCTTAAGTTACGTGGGAAAATATGTTTAAATTATAAGCGACAATGATTTGTAACATTTTAGAAGGAAGTGTAAGAAATTCTCTAAATCTGGCCTGACTCATACGGTCATTCAAGAATTAACTTACCTTTCAACATCGAGGTTAGAGTTCAGAAAATAAATTGGAAAGAGGGTAGATTGAGGAGGATAAAACATGCACGGAAAATAAACACTCATAATTGGGAAATTTAGACCATCGTGTGAAATTCCTTTATTAATGAAAAACGCAATGTTCCAGTGTTCAAAAATGGGTCTTTCGTCGGGTGGAGATAAATCAATTTCTTTCGCATAGTGGATGCTAATTTTCCGTGGGCAGAAAACTTGAGTTGGACAAGAAACTAAAAGTACAAAGTTTCTTCAGGATGTAATCACACACACCACACACAAATTCACCGCATACCCATCTGTCGGTCTGTCTGTCTGTCTCCTTTTCAGGTCCAAACGGCTGGAACGATTTTCATGAAACTTGGTGACAACATCCTCTGGGATCCCGAGTGTTGTTCTTACCAACTTTTTTCATAGATTGAGTTTCCCCAAAAATTTTATCCCAATGTATCCCAAAAGAAAAAATTTGTATGCTAAAATACGAAGTACTTAAATTTCAAGATTTTGACCCATTGTTCTTGGGATGAAACTCAAAATTTTGATAGTTGCTTTCTTTCATGAATTTGTTGATCTGCTGGCTTTTCTTGCTTTAGAAAATTAGAAAATATAAAATTTTATAGAAGTGTGGACTGGTGGCCTTCCCTATCATTAGAGTCTACAGGTAATCAAGTCCCACACGCTTCTACAGTTTCATACACTTTCGTGGAATGAAGAAAATTAAGTTGGTCATTAATAAATTTAGAAAAGAACGTAGCCATCAAAATTTTTAGCTCACATTGGAAGCCATGATAGGTAAAAAAATGTGACAAGTTGTATTTGAAATTTAACTGCTTCGTGAGCTTTAAGTAAAATCTGTGAAGGTACATTTAAAACTTAAGTGATTCGTGAGCTAATTGTAAATGTTAAACTCTTAACTCACTTAAAATTTTCTTAAAATAATTTTCACTACATTTTATTGCTTACAAACGTGTAAAAAAAAATTTGAGAATGTTCTGAAAATTTAATCCAGACGAAGAATCTTAGGGATTGAACATGACAAGAAAAAGAATTTAAGCTATCACTTGGAAGAATTACCAAACAAACTGCAAGAAAGAAAGCCAGAAGGATCGATAAGGATTAAAGACGAAAAGAACAGCAGCGTGATACAGTCTCATCGTGCTCTACGTGAAGATGCAGAGTACAGATTAAAGAACAACGCGGTACTCAATCTCACCGTTCTCGCCGTGAAGATCCAGAACTTTTATCAACAATGTAGTGTTTTACAAAGTATTGTCTTAAATAAAGAAAAAATTGCTTTGAAATTTTGTCACTTTTAATGTTAATCTGCAACAAATTGGATACAAAGTAGGCCATTGGGAATTTTTAGAGTCACGTCGCATTCTCTTCGGTCAAGAATGAAACATATGTTTCCTGAACAGTATTCTGGATTATATCAACACATATTAGTATCATGACTGTACAGTAAATGTATATTGCCTTCCGCAATAACTAGCAAAAATATTCCGCCAGTAGGGGGGAGGGGTTTCGGTAGCGAATAATGAAGTTGCCTACCACATATTAAAGATGTCTTCTCTTTAGCAAAGCAAATTAAGCAGACTAAAGCTGAACCAGACAAACGCATACTTCTTATCAAGACAGGCTTCAATGCGCATTTCGCCTCCGAGGTTGAGCCGCTTTCAGATTATGATTCACGTCCTACATTTCTTCGGACGCAAGGAAAAATAGCGAGACAAATAAAGATCGAATTAAATCATCATCAATAAACTTGATATTGGAATATAAAAAACTGAATAATGACGAAATTTTGTTCTATATTTTTAACATTTATAAATCCTTTTATAACATTTAAATATTTTTAGTTTGTTAGAAACAGGGCAATGAAAACTAAATTTTTCAGCTTCATTCTATTCTTCCAAGCGTAGCCAATCAGAAGCAGTATTACGTTGCTTGGCCAATGAAAAAAAACGTTATAAGTCGTCAAAATGGAGAATTCTAACTTTTTGGCAAACTACACTTGACAACAGTTTTCAGGGTTTTGTCTTTAACTGACACTAAAGTTTTCACTTGGTTAATTTGGACATGCTGATTTCAATGGTAATACTCAAAATTCTCTATCACGTCCAGATTTTTAGTTATAACTTATAACTGACAAAATTGTCAGATATGAGCAGTTTTCTATAAACTTACGATTGCTTTTATTTCCCATAAAATGGAACAAAAGTCTTTAAAATACATATAGAGTAGATTACATTTCAAAATACAATTGATAAATGATAAAAAGATCATGAAACAGTCAGTGCAGACAGAATTTAGTTAGATATCTTAGCTGGAAGGTGTCGTGCGCTACGTGATTTCAACTTACACACTAATAAGGACCTATTAACTTAATCAAGGGTGTAACTCGAAATCTACACGTGATAGCAACATTTTCACAATTTTGGAATCAGCATATCAAAATTAGGTAAAGGCACGTATTTTCTTTCAGGTAAAAATTCTGCTGTGTTGATCAGTGCTATTTATAGTCGCCCACGTTATATTTAAAATATGTTTAGTTATATTCACAACCAAACGCAACAAAAGAAAGTTATTATTTTACAATAAGAAGATATTGCAATATGATGTCTTACAGGAAATATTTATGAAAATGAAACTAAGTGAGAAAAATTGATAAATTTATGGAATGAATAGAAGAATAAATTCATAAAAAAAAATAAAAGAATTAATATTTAAACGGCAAAAATATTATATATAAAAAAATGTATTGTAATTTGTAGGGAAACATTAACTAACTGAAGAACGTCTAAAGACCTTGCAAATTTAGAAAAAAAATTAAATGAACTTTACGCAATCTTACCTTAACGAAATACTATAAATTTTTAAGTAAAAATTACACATCCGTTTCACGACACACAAGTTTTAAAATGACTTAAAACCAATACAAAATTATTCTTGAATTCTTTTTTCCCATTTTTTTTTTAGCACAGTGGGGTTATCGATCACATCCATACCCGGTATTAAAGGGTTAAAATAAAATGTTATCTAAAATTTGCACACTGGCCCTCGGTGTAGGTCATTAATCGAAATATGGCCCTTCATGAAGAAAGGTTGGACACCCCTGATAAAACTGAACTGATAACACAAATCAATATGGAAATAAAAACGACGAAAAATTATTTTTTTAATAATAAAATTTAAAACTTATATCGTAATTTACTGAATGCTTTTTAAGTAAATCACTTAAAAATCTAAACAAGTACATGCGTATTCAGTGATTCACTTTGTAACAATTTTATATCACAGAGGGGGGAGGCGATTGCCGTGTTCTTTAATACCTGGCCCAGTTTTCTGGTCAAGCTTAATGTTAAAAAAGTATAGTTGTTGAGCTACACTATGGTTAACAGTGACGCGCACGAGAGTTTTACGAGAGACTCAAATTTCATGAAAACAATTTTGATTAGAAAAGGAACTGAAGTATCTCGTTTAAGTCTCTGTTAGTGATATCAGGAACTCTTCTTTCATCTAAAATGAACCCAATAAAACGATAAAAAAAAGAGCAGATCAGACAGTGATTTCATATAAAAAGACGGTGTTGTCACTGCCGCATGAAGCTAACGTAAAATGGTTTTTGTGATTGTTTCCAGGGCGAAATTTCAATCTCCGAATCGATTTCTGATGAGAAACTTCAATTTCAGAAGATTCCAAAATTTCGTTCTTGTCTTCGTCGAAAGTCCTCAGAAGGAGAGAGCCGTTCGCACAACCTGAAGAAGAGTTACATTCAAATAGTGCAAACTATTCCTTCACTAAAACTACCTTAATTGTAGCAGTAAAATCTAAGAAACTTCATATTCGAAGTTATACTAAGGCTTTCGTGTTGTTCAAACAGAAATAATATACCCAGGAATAAAATTTTGCCATTCTATAAAAGTAAGGAAGATTCATTTGCAAATGCAAATATATTACCACTATCTTAAAAACGTATTTACGACATACTAAACTGACCGATCAAATGATTCAGTTATTATAAAACCTTACCAATGGCAATTAACAACTTTCCATCTTGTTCTTGGTCTTTATTTAATCTAGTAACCGCCACAGCTACCACTTCCTCACTCTCATTGAAGACTGTTCCTCTTTCCCAAGAGAGTAAATGGTTCTCGGAATCAAAAACGGGGTGCCAAATCACCACCGATTTGTCTCTCGAACCCGTAAGAAATTTGAGAGATTTTGGCACCCACGCGCAAGACCAAATGATTCTACTATGTTGATACTTCTTGTTTAGAGTACTAGAGTGGGATTTTAAGGAAAACGCTGTAAGAAAAAAAAATGATATGTACAATACTTCCTGGATTACTTTTCAAAATACATTTTTTATCGTATCGTAATTTATAAAAAACCTATTAATATTTTTCATCAAAATACTTCGTTAAATCCCAGCACAATATTTCTGTGCAGAGGGTCTCCAAACAAAGAATTATTTTGTTTAATTCATCCGTTACAAAGTACTTGACAAATTTCTACGAGACATGGTTAGTTTCGTCAAAGTTTAGGATTATTTTCACGTAGTTTAGGCCAGGCCAACCTGGTTATCATCGAATTTACAATACAACAGTTTTGTTTCGACCAACACTACTTTTAAAGTCATCTCCTCTTACTTCTCCACTATCTTCAAAATACCTTCGAATTTCTTCATTAGTGTGTCTATTCCAGATGTGCAATTCTAAATTGTAATTTAAAATCGCCCTTGCATTTGCACAACACTCCTCATATGGAAACTGGTTGACTGATGGGGTTGTTTAACCACCTCCGTCACATCTAGGGTCATATGACGGAAGGTACTTACAGCTTTACGTGGAATCCGAACCACGGGTCGCTACAGAATCTGGACGCAGAGAGGACGGTCGCCCATCCAACGACTACCCAGACCCAAATAATGCGTCCCAATAAGCACACGTTGAGATGTGTTACCTTGTACTATAAATTCGATGATAACATAAGCTATATGAAAAAACTACAAAGTTTTGGAAAAAAATGAGTCGTAGAAATTCAAGTCAAATACTTTGTAAACATAGAAATTTAACAAAAGAGGGTTTTTTAAACCCTGTATTTGAATAATAATAACTAACCCTTCTCTCCGTCCCTTTGAAACGCGGCCCAAGACCTGTCTCTGGAGACGCTCAAAAGAAACTGATCACAAGAAGAAAACTCAATTTGAGTCACTGAGAGTCGGTGGTGACCCAAAGCTATTTCCTCTCTCCATTCCTTCGTGTTCCTTCGAAAGAAATGAAGGCAAAGTTTAATCAAACTAACTTTATCTGAAACTCCCTTTTCATTCTCTATAAGCGGACTCGAAAGATCACCTCCAAAGAGGACACACATCATGAACCAATTACAAACTGCGTAGAAATCATTATTGCTATCCAACATAAGGATTCCAGTTCTATTTCCACTCCACCTTCTCTCTCAAAACGTAAAAGATATAAAAAAAAAACTTTATTCAGAAAAATAATACAATTTAAAGCTTTTTAATATTTTTTAACGATTTGGGTAGAAGCAAACCAAGGTTATCTAATGTACTGATAATGACGATTTGTCTGATTCTACTTGAACTAATCGTGGATATTTCAACTTATCCTGTTTATGTGAAGTTTATTTAATAAGATTTCTTGACAAGTCGAAGACCACCAAGGCAGTGTTTTTTGCCGTTTAGGTTCTGATAGACATTTTCTAATAGCATGTTTATAGCATCCTCCGTTCTATGTCCACCTCTGAACCCAAATTGTGTTTTAGTTAAAATATCGTATTTGATTAAGAATTTACAAAGTTTATTGTATAAGATTTTTTCAAATACAAAGAGTTGGCAATACGGAAATATGGCGGAAACTGGATCGAGTGTTTGAGTTTTCCGACTTAAATACAAGGCATACTCTGGCTTCCTTTACTCTCAGGAAATATACCTTGTGTTACCGATTCATTCATTAGCTTACCGAGTGGGATTGCAGTTTCATCCAATACTAATTTGTATATTTTTACTGGGATCGTATTGATATCAGAATCTTTTGTTGCTAAAGAGAGATCGTTCGGTAGAACTGGATCAAAGAAAAATGTGTTTGGAATGGGTTGTGGCATGTACTGTTGGTATTGGGCATCAGTATTTGGAATCCAGGGTGCAGTATTGGGGCCGATATTTGTAATGGAGTTTAATAAATTGTTTGTCTTTGGGATCACTAAGAACTTCCCCCTTGTGTAAGGGAGGGCAAGGGATTTGTTTTCGCCCTGTGTTACTTAAATCCCTCAGTGTTCCATAGCCTTTTGGGACTGGCTTTTTGTTCATCAATTTTTGAACAATAGTGATCTGCTTTCGCTCTTTCGGCGACTTCATTAAGCGTGTTACAGTAATTTTTGTATATCTGCTCAGTAATAATATCAATTTTCTATAATTTAAAGGAAGTATGTTTACTTTAATATTCACAGTGAGTGCAAGGGTGATCCATTGACTGGTTTATTTAGTTTTAGATATTACTTCTGATTTCAGAGGAAAGTTTACTTTAGGTTATTCCAATCAAGTTAAAAACTGTTATTCCTCTAAGGAATTTTAGTTTATTATTATAGCTGCAAGATCTACAGTAAACTTTTATATTTTCCTGTATGCAGAAATGGGTGCTCAGCATGATGTACATAAGCGAGTGATCCGTGATATATAATATAATTATACCCGAGATGCAATCAAGCGGGGACTATACCTAGATTTGATCTTGCAGAGTCAAATTTTTAATATCATTGTGAAGTTTAGTTGGCTTTGCAATAGCTAATTTAAAATCACTCGCAGTAATGATGTTGCGAAGGAAGCTCGCGTTATTACTTATTACTCGAATGTTCTTTTGCGAAATCAATATTTAAGTCTCCTGCAATGACACAATCGCTACGATTGGAAGTTAGAATCCTATCGACATCTGTAATAAAACTCGATACGTTACCAGATGATACTTTTTAAAACTATCATTTTATGGAAATTAAAAATCCTGTTTAATCCAACTTACCATAAAATAATTTTGGCATCCAGTTCGGTTGTGGCCTTGCAAGAAGATGCCAAGAGGGTGCCATCATGCGAAGCTGCGAGGGCGAGTAGTTCATTGCCGTGCCCATAGAGTTTTGATACTTCTGGCCACAGGGTCCCCATCATCAGTTCATCTTCAGTTGGAAGACCTAAAATGAGATATATTTCAAATCGCATCACGACTCTTGATAGAAACTCAAAATAATTTAAGTTTCCTTTAAACATTAAATCTGACACAAGAGTTTTTAAAATTGTACGAGGGTAATTCAATAAGTATCCGCACTTTTTATTTTCACATCTGATAGATTATAATTATAAACACATCACTTCTCAACATTGTCTCCCTGTTTCTCAATACACTTAGTCCAGCGATCTACAAGCTTCCTAATGCTATCACAAAAGAATGTTTTTGGCTGTGTGCGTAGCCAGTCATGCACCGCCTCCTTCAGGTCATCAACGCCTTGGAATCGGTGACCTCTCAAAGCGTCTTTTAGTGGTCCAAACAGGTAAAAATCCGAAGGTGCCAGGTCTAGACTGTAGGCTGGATGGGCGAGAACATAATGTTCAGGGATAGCATGAAACTACAGTAACAAGTGCATCGTATTCTGACATGCTTCGGAATGAGTTAAAGCAGCAATTCGCACAAAACGGAGAGGGAGATTGTCGGAACTCATACCGCTGCACAGACTAGAAAATACCTTCAAGAACTTAAATTTGAAGTTCTCCACCATCCACCCTAGAGTCTAGACCTGGCACCTTCGGATTTTTACCTCTTTGGACCACTAAAAGACGCTTTGAGAGATCAGCGATTCCAAGGCGATGATGACCTGAAGGAGGCGGTGCATGACTGGCTACGCACACAGCCAAAAACATTCTTTTGTGATGGCATTAGGAAGCTTGTAGATCGCTGGACTAAGTGTATTGAGAAACAGGGAGACAATGTTGAGAAGTGATGTGTTTATAATCTATCAGATGTGAAAATAAAATTGTGAAATAAAAAGTGTGGATACTTATTGAATTACCCTTGTACATTCTTTATGTAACTAAAAAAGTTTGAGAAATTATTTACTTCTTAACTAATATTAAAACCCGCATCTCGCATCAAGGATGACGTGGAAAAAAAATTAAAATTATTAATTTTCTTAAATAATGAATCAAAACAATTTCAATACAGTAAAACGTCGGTTTCTGTAAAAAAAAAAAATGTACAGAATAGAACAAAAGTATCTGATAAATAAACAAATCTTACCCTTCGAATACCCCTCATATTTAACGTCGTTTAAAATAGTCTTCTTCCCCATTTTGGGAGCAGTTTGTTCTTCCCCTTTGTTAGAGAGACCGAGTGAGGACACAGAGGCAGTATCGGGGAGGTTGAGGGAATCTGAGAAAGGTGAAAATAAATTTTTCTTTTCTGAATTCGAGAGGGACACTAATTCTCTTTCTTCAACCTTTTGTATGTAACAATTTAAATGGGTTGTAACTATATATATCAGATCATCCCATAAGTAATGATGTTTTTTACGATAGATTAAGTTTAAACTAGTCCTACTCGGTTTAAGCATAAATTTTCCGAGGGTTATATCTAAGAGGAGAGCTATCGTGTTTCTCTACATACTTTACAGATCTTGACCAGTGAAGACGTGTGTTTTGCTTTATGTGAACCCCTCATAAACATGGCGGTATCAGAAGAGCATATCAGGCATATAATGCTTTACGAGTTCAAAAAAGGGAATAGTGCTACTGAAGCAACGCGAAACATTCAGGACGTTTATGGCAACGATATTCTGCATGTGAGGAAATGTCAAAGATGGTTCCAAAGTTTAGGAATGGTGACTGCTGTTTGACAGATGCAGCACGCTCTGGACGCACTGCTGAGGTTTGATGATGACCTGCTGTTAGCCGCACTTGAGAAGACTGTTCAACAACTGTCGAAGAATTGGCCCAGAAACTCAATTCATCCCCGTCCACCATCCATCGACATTTGCAACAACTCGGGAAAGTGCCTAAGTTAGGAAAATGGGTGCCACATGAATTGTCGGTCGACAATCTGAGGGTGCGGGTAAACATTAGCACAGCTCTTCATTCCCGTGAACTCCAAGATCCGTTTTTGCACCGTTTAGTGATTGGTGATGAAAAGTGGATACTGTACCAGAAAACATTGTTAAGCGCCGTCGACAGTGGGTTTGTGCCGGAGAACCAGCGACACCACAGCCAAAACCAAATCTTCACCCTCGGAAGGTGTTGCTTAGTGTTTGGTGGGATAAAGGTGATGTAATACACTTTGAAACCTTACCACACAACCAAACTATCACCGCTCAAGTCTACTGTCAACAACTGGATCGATTGAACACTGCACTAAAAGAAAAGAGACCTTCTTTGGTTAATCGGAAAGGAATCGTGTTCCACCACGACAACGCACGTCCTCATACCGTTCGGATCACTTCTGCAAAAATTGAGGAGCTTGGGTGGGAAAAACTTCCACATCCTCCAGACATTGCGCCTTCAGATTATCATCTCTTCAGGAGTCTGCAAAACTATCTTGACGAGAAACAGTATACTTCTTTAGATGACCTGCACACCAGTCTTTGTATGTTTTTTGCCTCAAAACCGCCTGAATTTTATAAACATGGCATTGAAAAGCTTGTAGGACGTTGGCAGTGTGTCATTGATTCCTATGGAAAATATATACTAGATTAGAAAGTTTCAGTTGAGTTTTTTTTGTTCTTCAAATTCCGATCTAAAAAACGACATTACTTATGGGATGACCTGATATATATATACCGTACAAAGGGGCAATTGCGCCAAGTGTAGTATTTGCACCACCTACCTAAAAGTTCCCATTATTTGATTATTTGTCAACATATATATTATTATTTATAATACAGCCATATACATTTTATTTATTGATATATATGTTGACAAATAATTAATTAATCAAATAATGGGAACTTTTAGGTAGAGGGCTGTTTGTACCCTGAAGTAGGCATGTGGGCGGAATGGTGCTCATGTAAAAAGATTTTAACTCTTAATACTTCCACGATTTTATATATATATATATATATTATATACACACACAAGTTTACCAACCTACGTTTGTCTCTCCTTGGGAAGGAGAGATGCTTTGAAACCTAATGACAAAGGATTTGGTAGCCGTGAAACCTCTCACCACCTTCTCTTCGCCTGCTGAAGCAAATCTGAATTGGTCCAAGCAGGCGACGCAAGTCATGTCATAACCGTGCACTTGAGGACGGGCTATTTCTTGCCAAATTATCTGAAGACGTTCATATTACTATTTATGTTTCAATTCCTTCAATTATTGTCAATGACGGGATCAACGATTTTATTTGATTTCCAAAGAACGACAGTAAATCTATCTTGCCAAAGTCTATTGAAACCTCTTAAATGTACAAGGAATATTTCCGCGTTTCAAGCTATTACTCTCCATAAAACTAATGCAAATATGTATTTCTGGCATACCAAGACATTTATAGATTTGCCTCAACCGCTACCGTAAGGTCAGAGAAATAACGACTGTCATTGAGGGTTCACTGTAATACAACCCGCAGGGAAAATGAAAGACAATTCCGAACGCTTCCCTCTATACAAGACCTCACTAAACTTTACAGCCCTTCTAGTATTTTGGATTTACGACATATTTTCAGCTTCAAAGTTAGAATTTCGGTACATAAATATATAATGCAATTAAAATTACTTCAATTCACTCGTTATTAAAACATGCTTTATCTTTTATCGTTCACCGCATTGACGTTTGAAATTAATCTTTATCGTTTTTCTTAAAAATTAAAACTATGTTAAAAAATTGAAATTAAATATACTCACTCTGCTTGAATTTTGATCGCACTGGGAATGTAGTCTCGTCGTTTGGTCTTTACTAACAGTCAAAAGATACCTTAAAATATAAGTTCAAAATGTATTAAAACTAAGAAAGTCGGCAATCTTGAAATTAAAGCAATTAACACGGAACTTTAGATAGCAAAGCATTGCACATTATTTTATACAAAATTTTCAATCTCTTTTGAATCTGAGATTGAATGCAAAGCAAATTTCCAAACTTAAATTCCTTAGAACATTTTTTCTTTAGGTCTTTAGTGGGGATCATTTACATTTACTATCCTTCCTAATTTGTCCAAACATTAAAATATTTACCGGTGATATATATATATATATATATATATATATATATATATATATATATATATAACCCCGCAAGGGGGTTCTAAGCTCGTGCTCTTGAGTGCTCGTTTGTACGTGCTTGTTCCTGGAGGTTTCACGTGCGCCCCCGGCCCTAGCACCCAAGGATGATGGGGCTCGACCCTGCAGTCCTTGGTCTTTTTCCACTTCGACTGTCCCCTCCACCCTTTCTTTTTCCTCGTCTTTCCTCTCACTTTTTCTTTGTTTTTCCACTGAGATATGCCCTTTAAATAGAGGCGAATCGGTTCTTCCTGAACTAAAAAAAAAAAAAAAAAAAAAAAAAAAAAAATATATATATATATATATGTTAAACACAGACCGTGCATGGAACAAGGAACTCTTCTGGGAAAATTAAATCCACTATAGTCCGAATAAGTAATGGACTATAGTGGATTTAATTTTCCCAGAAGAGTTCCTTGTTCCATGCACGGTCTGTGTTTAACATATAATTGTCTCAGGGAACCATTCTGAATTTGTGTTATATATATATATATATATTGTATTGGGGCGTTTACCGCCACTTCCCGCTATATGTAGCGGGTATCATGGCAGGCGGAATACGAGAAAGACAAACGGAGACGGAGAAAAGGCACTAGAAAAGGAGAACAGCGGACTACGGTGAGAAGTCACCTAAAGCTCAGATAGGATGCGAGATTGGGAGAGGAAGAGAAAAGACGTCAAGCGAGAAGAGAGGGCTCTCAGCGAGCATAAGGCGTAAACGTTCGGGGAGGGGAAATCAGAAAGGAACGGGAAGGCGCGACGACGTACTGACGACAGGGTGGGGCATTCACAAGGATATGAGAGACGGTGAGGGGCGACTGGCAGGAGCGCAACGAGGAGCCTCCTGCCGGAACATAAGATAGCCGTGCGTGAGGCGCGTATGGCCGATGCGAAGCCGCGCAAGGACGACCTCTTTGTGTCTGGAGCGGTGGAAGAGGACACCCAATATGACAGACGGGTGGATGGACCAGAGTTTTTTCCGGTGGCATCGTCCCAGGACTGTTGCCACATGCGGTCGTAAAAGGAACGAAAGACCTGCACATAGTCTGAGAAGGGGAGCGGGCGGGGGAGGGGAGGCAGCGAGGCGGCGGACCGGGCTATGCGGTCCGCCGCCTCATTACCGGAAACACCAACATGGGCGGGAACCCAGCAGAAGGTGACCCGGATCCGGTGAACGGTGTGCAGGACATGGTACTCCTGTTGAATAAGGCGTACGAGGGGGTCCGGGAATCATAGCGCTCGAGCGCCTGAAGGGCGCTCAGCGAGTCCGAAAAAATGGTACAGGAGGACGCGAACAACCCGTACCAGACGGAGGGCTTCCAGAAGGGCAAAGAGCTCCGCGGAAAAGATGGAAGCCTGAACCGGCAGGGGGATACCCCGGGAGGTAGGTGACAATGACGGAGAGAAGACGGCGGCCGCGAACCTGCAGGGGAGCGCGAGCCGTCGTGTAGACGGGAACGTCGTCCGAATGGACGGGAAGATGGGCCAGAAAAGAAGACCGGAGGACGGCAGGAAGAGACTCCTTACGCAGGCCACGGAGCGCCTGGCAACGGCAGATAGGGGTGGTCCGCCAGGGGGGCGACAGATCGAAGGAGAACGGCAGAATAGAGGGTGGGGGGATCCCCAGGGACGAGAAAATCTCGGCCAGAGAGGCAGCGAAATGCCACGTGTCAGGCCGGGGTAGCGCCTGGGAGATCGCGGAGAAGAGTAGGGACATCGGAAGGCGGCAGATGCGAAGGTAAACCTTCGCCATGAGAAGGCCCCGGCGAAGGGGCAGGGGGGGGGTGTCCACAGTCCACCTGAAGACTAGCGACAGGGGACGAGCGGAAGGCACCCGACGCCAGGCGAAGGCCACGGTGGAGAAGAGGATCCAGCATACGGAGTGCCGGAGGGAGGCGGAGCTGTAGACCACACAGCCGTAGTCGATGCGGGATTGCACCAGGGAGGTGTACAGGCGCAGCAGAGTACGCCTGTCCGCCCCCCAGGTCGTGTGGGACAGATGACCCAAAAGGGAGAGGGTGCGGCGAGATGTTTGCCGCAACCGCCTAAGGTGTGGAACCCAACCGAAAAATCCGTCGAGGGTCATACCCAGGAATCTAACGGATGGGACGAGGGAAGAGGAGTGCCGGCAAGGGTAAGGGCGAAGGTATGCGACAGACGGAGGCGCCGAGGACGGAAAAGCATACTGGAAGACTTAGAGGGTGAGAAGCATAGCCAACCGAGGACGCCCAGCGAACCACCGCGTTGATGGCTAGCTGGAGCCGACGTTTAGCCAAAGACGGGAGGCGGCCAGAGCAATAGATAGCCAGGTCATCGGCATAGAGGGAGCTACGAACGGATGTAGGCAGGACCGTAGCGACTGTGTTCATCACGAGTGAGAAACACAAGACGCTAAGGACACTACCCTGAGGGACACCCTCCTCCAACGGAAAGCGGTCAGAGAGGGCAGAACCGATGCGGACGCGGAAAGAACGGGCGGACAAGAAGTTATAAATGAAGGAAGAGAGAAAGCCTACGAAACCCAGGGAGCGTAAGCAGTCGAAGACCGCGCTCCGCCGGTAGTATCGTAGGCCTTCTGGAGTCGAAAAAGACGGCGAGTACAAATTGACGCCGGGAGAAGCCTCTGCACGTCATGGCTAAGGAGAAGGAGGGGGTCGGTGGTAGACCGGAAGCGCCGGAAACCAGCCTGGGTAGCAGGGTACTGGTCACTCGCCTCCAAGGTAAAGGACAGCCGCGAGGCGACCATCGCCTCCATCACCTTGCAGGCACAGCATGTTAGGGAAATGGGGCGATAGTTCGACGGGAGTGAGGGTCTTTATCGGGCTTCGGGATGGGGACGACGATGGACTCACGCCATCGGTCCGGAAATGAACCCTCCAACCAAATCCGGTTATAGAGGTCCAGTAGAAAGCTGAGAGCAGAGGGGTGGAGATGCCGTAACAAGTCATAGGGGATATTATCGGGGCCGGGGGCGGAGGAGCGTCGGGGGCGGAGGGCCTCCCGAAGCTCTGTCATGTGGAAGAGGTGATTATAGGGGTCATCCCTATGAGGTGGAAATTCTGGCGGGTCGCGGCGGGAGTGGGGGAAATCGGAACTGGAGATGGCTGCAAAGTGCGCCGCGAGTGCGTTCGCGACGGCCTCCGGATCGGACACGAACTCGTCGTCCCCGACCCGAAGCACCGGGGGTCGAGGGGGGACACGGGTCCCCTCAAAGCTACGCACCTTGCGCCAAACAGTCGAGGGGGCAGTCGAGGAGGAGATCCCGGACACGTAACTCCGCCAGGAGGTACGCCGGGCCAGTTTCAGGACCCGACGGGCCACTGCCTTCAGGCGCTGAAATTCTATCTTGTGCTCCAGCTGGCGGGTCCGGTAGAAGCGGCGGCCGGCACGGCGCCGCTCCTGAACGGCATGGGAGCACTCTGGGGTCCACCATGGGACGCTTCGCGGCCTGGGGGAGCCAGAGGTACAGGGGATGCAACTGGCGGCAGCCGAGAGGATCTTACTCTCGAGGAAGGCGAGGGCCTCATTGACGGAGGGAAAGGCAGGAATTGATGGCGAGATCGCCGTGCCCCTCGCGTATGAGGCCCAGTCTGCTCGGGCGGACAGAGGTGGGGGGGAGGAGATGGGTCGGGGTAAGACACACTGGGAAATGGTCACTGCCGGAAGAATCCGGCAGGACCTCCCAGGTGAACTCCGTCACGATTTCGAGGGAAACCAGGGAAAGGTCGATACAGATGAAACTGTCATGGGCCGAGTGAAGGCAGGTTGGGGAGCCATCGTTCAGAAAGGTGAACTCGAGCTCGTCCATAAGGGAGAGAAGGGTCCCGGAGAGAAAGGTGGAGCAAACGTCCCCCCAGGCCGGGTCCCGACTGTTGAAGTCCCCGAGAATCAGAAAAGGGCGGGGAAGCTGAAGAATTAGGTCACGGAGAGAATCGGGTGGAGGGCGTACGTTAGGGAGAGGTAAAGAGCAGACCGTGAGCTGGCGCCCCAAGGAAAGGCGCACGGCCACAGCTTGCAGGACTGTACGGAGCGGGAGGGGGCGAAAGGGACGGAGCGGTGCACGAAGACCGCGGCGCCCCCCCTCCCCGCCCCATCGAGAGGCGGGGAAGGGAGCCCGCAGTAACCGGACACTCGAGGGAGGGAACGGGATCCCAGAATCGTCTCCTGAAGGCAGAAACACGCCGGACACCTGGAGGCCAGGAGAGAGGAGAGACTCTCGAGGCCTACCAGGAGCCCGCGGATGTTCCACTGCAGGAGCGAGGTATAGGGAGGGGTAGGAAGGTCAGCGTAAAGGATGGTTATGGGTGGGTGGGCCGATCGGGCGGCCCGAGATTAAAGAGGGAATCGGAAAGCCCCGGAGTTCAGCGAGGGACGCCGAACGAGGGCGAAGGCGAGGGTCACCCCGACGAGGGGGCGATGTGGAACCAGACGCCGGCAAGTCCTCCAGAAGAGGAGTCTCCCGACGTCCGGGGAGAGCGATGCAGAGAAGGGGATGTGAGAGGTATCCAGAATGCCCCTCCCTTCACCGGAGGTGCGGGGGAGGCAGGACTACGAGGGGGAGTGGAAAATAATACCTCACCCAGAGGCATTGCAGGTCGAGGAGAGAGATGGGGCGGGTCAAGCGAGGGGGCGTGCACGTCCCACCCACGCCGACCAGGCGGGCGAGTTCCCCCTCCAGTGGGTCCATCGACCGGGCCGGAGAGGGGTGTATCTCAGCCCCACCACGAGGGCCGTCGGGGACCCAGGGGGGAGCGTGCATAACGGTTGCGCAGTGGGGACGGTGAGGACACCGGGGCGGTAGGGCGAAGGGGGCGTTTGTGTTTGGGAGAGGAAGGTGATGCGAGGCTTATGGCTTCCAACCTTTCGGGGTCACCACTGGCGCGGCGCTTGCGGCCCCTACCCCTCCGTCGTGCGGCCCGCATGGGTGACGGCGGGTCACGATCCGGAATGGGGGTGGCCGAAGGCGCCGGTGGAGAGGGCGTAGAAGGGGCAGGGGGGGTTGCCGACGAAGCATCGGCGTTCGCGGAGGGAGCACGTGGGGACGCGCTGGTAGTACGGGGAGCCGCGGTAGGAGTCCGCTGGGCGGCAGAGGATGGACTGGGAGTAGCGGACACGGTGGGTGGAGGCGCGTTGGGAACCGCCGGTGAGGACGGGGTCCGGGAACGGAGAGCCTCGGCGTACGAGGCACCACGCCGGGCCTCGCAGCCACGCAACCGCTCCCGCGCCTCCCGAGCGCTGAGAAACTCTGATGAACAGAGGGCCCGAACCTCCCTTTCAAAGAGGAAGGACGGGCAAGAGCGGGATGAAGCAGGGTGTGGTCCATGGCAGTTGGTGCAGGAAGGCGGAGCAGTACAGGGCAAGGGGTGGGGAGGGCCGCCGCAGCGGACACACAACGGGGCCGGCTGACGGCAGGAGCTGCTCACGTGGCCAAACCTATTACACTGAAAACAGCGCGTAGGATCTGGCACGTATGGTCGTACTGAGAATTCGCACGCTCGTCTCTCACCAAAGCCCCAGAATACCGAAACGGGGGGCACCAGTGAGTCAAAGTGAGGAGCAGGCGAGGAGAAGGGGCGGTTGGGGACCGCGATCTGTCGGGAAAGCGGTACACCCTCACAACACCCTGGGAGGCGAGGTCAATCTGGAGGTCTTCCACCGGGATGGGTAGAAGACGAGCAGCGTAAATTGTGCCCTGGCACTGATTGAGGCGGGGGTGGGGAGTCACCGTGATCCCGCAGCCCAGGACATCGGGGATAGCGAGCAGAGAGGAGGTTTCGGCAGAGGAACGCGACCTTATCAAAATGGAGCCATCCCTCTGAGGCCGAAGGTCAAAACGCGCCGTCCCCGTCTTCCCGTGGATCGCTCGAAAGAGGCGTTCGTGGTTAGTGGGGAGGGGCTTGGAGGAGGAGGGGCGGAGGACGAGGAACTTGTCCATCGTCCTAAGGCCGAGTGAAGCCGTCTGGCCAAACACCACCGGAACTTCGAGGGGGCGAGAAGACGAGAAAGGCGGACGGCGACGTCGGGTCCCACGTCCCCCAGGGGCCGAAGGGGCCGGGGGCGATGAGGCCTGACCGGAGTGGGAGGCGACCGGGGCCGCGGGCCTCCCACCTGAGGGCGAAAAAGCAGGTGGGTCCCTATCGGGACGTGGAATATGGGGGGATCCAGGGGTCGGGGGGTCCACTGCAGGTCCATCCGCTACTGGCGGGGGTCGGGCAGCGGCGCCACGAGCCTGGGAAAGAGAGGGAGAGGAGGTGTCGGCAAGAAGAGCAGACGGGGTGGGCGAGGGCTGCCGACTGCCCTTACCAGACCCACGGTCCAAAGAGGTAGTCAGAGGGAGGTCAGATGCACAAGCCGGGTCGTCAACGAGGTCCATTAGATTTGTAAGTGTTTCCATAGAAAATTTTTGTTGTTGTTTCGCGCCCGGGGCCGCGTGGAACCGATTACCCGGGGCCAAGGGGACCAAGCGCACGCCGGCGGGGGATGGGTGCCTCTTCCCATGTAGGTACCCCCGTTTCAAAAGGGGCCCTTGCAGCGTCGAAAGTTCTCCCCCACCGGCAGCAAAGACCAAGGCCCCCCGGGTCCCAGGCCTGGGCACCCTACCAGCCAACTTAGTCCGGCCCCGGCCATGGGGGCGAGACCCCCAGCGACCAGCCCCGGCAGCCCACGGGGCGCGCGAAGTGAACAGAGAAAGCAGAAAAAACAGAGGGGGCAAGGAAGAGGGTAAAGAGGGGGCTGTAGGATAGCAGGGTATGCTAAAAGTCCACTTCGCAACCGGGCGGGGACCCGGCAGGGCCCCCAGCAGCGGCTGACCCCCCTCGCCACATGGAGGCAGGAGCCCGCGGGCGATCCACCCCAGAAAGACCGCCCGCGGGGAGGGGGATATATATATATATACACCTGGCTATTTGACAACTACATCCAAATGGCAAAAAAATATACTCAAGATAAATACTATTTAAGTCGTTTGGTATATATAAAATAGACATGCTTAGTACAGTGGTTCCCAACCACTTAGTGCTCAAGGCACTCCAATGCCATCTGCCAGGGAGGATTTTCGTTTGGCAATGTTCAAGAGGTATGAAAGTGATTTGCGAGAGGTACCCCTGCCTTTTTATGGAGGTGGGGGTGGGGGTGGGGGTGGGGTCCGATACCAAGTTCAAGTTTCGCGCCTATCCCGATGAAAAGTGGGAAATGGGGTTTCAGATAATGTTTGTATTGATCATAGAACATTCGAGGGTCAAAAGAGAGAGAATCTGTAATCACAGTGGAATGGGTATTTGCTTAAAAACAAATTGTCAGCAAACGGTTAACACGAGATGACCATGTTACGCACCTCAAAGGTTTACAATTTATTCTAAATCATTAATTTAATTAAAAAGTTTCCTTAAAAACTATTAGTACTAAATCCGTAGTAGACTTACTTGCCCTTCTCATCCCAATCAAGGTCGACAACTTCATTAAAATGCCCGCTGACAATAGGTTGAGGTACCCACGTGTTTTCAACGCAATGCCACAAATGAAGCCCGCCCTGCGGGAAAAAAATTAGCAGGCTTACACTTCAATTATTAAAACGTCACTGCATTCTTCAAAACTGAATCCAGTCTCAAAGACAAATATATATCTTTTATAATTTATTACAGTATCCCTGTCCAGACATAAATTAGCTAGTATATGCTAATGCATATTCATTCAATAAATTCTGACAAAATCAAACTAAGAAATAAGTTCAAGCTTCAATACCTTGTTTCTCAAAATAATCATACGCTCTACCCATCTCCTTTCAACATACCTGATAACTGGATGCTGCAACTTTATCCCCGTTAGGACCGAACTTGGCACTGAAAAATCCTTCTCTGTTTCCACCAACTTCTCCTAACCGAACTTTCTCTACCCAAATTTCATCTCCATATTCCGACGCATCATCCACTTCCGGTTCCCAAATTATCAGGGAGCGGTCTTCTGTCTTTGAGCAACTCAAAAGACGATGACATACACCTGTTAAGGCCAATTATTTAAACAAAATGTTAATCCATAATACAGATAATCACAATAATGAGCATTTTGTAAAATCATTCTCCCGACATTGCTCCGTACTTCATGCATGACCTTCAGATTGGTTTGTAGATGGGTTGACAGTTGAGATATCAAGAAACCCAAACTGGGAAACCTAGATGTAGTGAAATATGGTAATGAAGTACAATGGCTGTTTGGATGCAGGAGTCATTTATTTTTTAAAATTAAAAAAAGGAATAAAATCAGAATAAGTCGGATACTGAAAAGGAAACAAACAAAAAAGTTTGAGAAACTTAAACAGAAAAGCATTAAACATTGTTTGAAGTAAAGAACATCAGATAGTCATACAATAGTTGTATTTTCTCGTAATCTCATCAACCAAATCCATTAAAATAGAAAAAATCTACAAGAAAGAGTACCTTCCAGCTTGTCCCAGTCCAAATTTGAAACCAATCCATCATGCCCATGCAAGACGGATTCGAGGGAGCAACTCAAAACTATGAACTCCTCTTCATTCTCAAAGCTGACTTTTGGCAGTTTCATTTGCACAGTTTTCACCTGCAGCAACTCGCCAGAAGTATCTTTTCTTCTCATTTTACAAGAAATTCGCCAGAGGCGTATCAAACCATCCTTTGAACCAGAGGAGAGCAAAATATCTCCATCTAAAATTATAAACAGGTTACTTTACAAAAATTACGATAACTGTAGGTCCCGCGTCACACATTTATTTAGCATGTTAGTATAACAATAGAGAATGAATTTGTTCTCTCTATTCGTCATCTAAATCCCATAAAGAAAAAGCGTCTGGCACAGTTCCTATCCTGACAAAACTTCTAATGCCGAGAAAGGACCTAGACTCTGCACCAAGTTAAACCACTACACTACTAAAAGTATTCCCTAGCAAAGACCAAAGACCTTAGGTAGATGACCATGACTGGTGATAATCAAAGCGACTCCCTGATATACTTATGCAGAAAACAAGGCAACCGCTCTAAGATAAGTAGACTCAAGAAATCCCCAAAAACAAATAAAATATTTTCTTTCTAGTAAAGTACGATGTTAACCTATTAGCCTACTCGCTTTTTCACTCTGTTTGTACCACTCTCAAATTATCTTCAATGAACTTATAACCTACTGGTAATAATTTACATTACTGAAATGCAGTTGCCACGAGAGAAGCATCATGACAGGGCCAACAAACCTTCAATACTGTAAGAAAGACTCGTAATCCAATCTTGGTGTCCAGATAAAATACATGCTGGTTCATAATTTTTTCCATCACTCGATGTCATCAGATGCACTTTCCCATCATCTCCACCATAAACAACCAAAGGCCAATGACTTTCTTCAATCGATTTCGTGCTTGGTATAATAAGCAATTCCAATGCTAAGGATCGCCCAGGAAGCTTATAGTTAAAAACTACTTCAGACTCTCCTGGAAGATAAAAATACTATAAATAAAGTTTTATTTACTACAAAAAAGACCCACTAAATAGCTACACTGATTTAGTTATTTTTAGTTCCTAGCCCATAAAAAACTCCTATACAGTATAGACCTAGGACTATGTCAAGTAATTCATCTAAACTTATATATATTGTCCGAGTGTTTTGGTTCTTCACGCTGACTTAGACAAGGCTCCTTACTCTCTCTCTACCATTTAATGTGTATATTAATGGCTTGCTTACTTCTCTTAATGAGGCAAGTGTGGGATGTTGTACGGACAACACAAGAATAAATAACTCGAGTCTACTTTGCAGAACCATGATATTAATTTGACTGTTACTAAAACTAACATTATGCAATTTCCATCCCAAAACCTCAACTTCATCAACTATTATAACTATCAAAATGAAAGGTGAACCATTACAGCAAGTACAAGAATTTAAGTATCTGAATCAAATTATCCTCAGCTCCTTGAGATGACTCGTACGTAACAAAATATCGAAGTTTCTGCGCTAAAGCAAGCATGTTTATAAAAAACTTGATTCTGTACAAACGAAGTTAATGACATTTTTGCACTTCATACACTAATATTTATGGACAGCATCTTTAGGCTAATTATAAAAAAAGGTCCTGGCAGAAATAAATTTGCTTCAAAATACCTTTCAGACTGCTGCATATGTTACCTCTGAGATGCTCAAATTTGTAATGTCAAGACTCCCAAAGGTAACAAGATGTGCTCAATACAGACCAGACATGGGGTCTCTTTTACTGCGTTTCTATTACTGTTACTGTTGATTTCTTCTATTATTATTACTATTACTTTATTTTTCATCTATTACTATTACTTTTGTATGTGGGGTACTTCACTCATTTGAAAAGGATCTTTATGTCTATTTAAATGCAATTAGAAGCAGCGTGTTAACAAATATTTGTTTCAACCAAATCATTACAATTTCAGAGACTGTACGTATGTAGGTCTTGATAAATTTTACTTTAATGATGGAAAAATTTGCGACAATATTAGTTTACAAACGTTTATTTTAGTTTAGAGTAGATTTAGTTCATTTTTTCAGTTCTTTGTTCACGCAATATGGCCACTGCCACTGTAATAGAAAAGTAATAGACTGTTATCTATTACTTTGCCTTTTATTACTAGTACTATTACTATTACAGCCAAATAATTATGATCTATTACTATACTTGAAAAATCCTGTAATAGTCTAGTACTATTACTATTACCTATTACTATTACCCCATGTCTGATACAGACTAATGCAAAAAATTTAAAACTTGCACAATTTAATTGTCCCAAGCTCTTCATCAGTGCAGTTTTATGTAAAGTTTCTAAATTATGAACTGCCATGGTATCAAAATGTTTGTTTGTAGTTTTATTTACATCATTATTCATATTTTTATTACTTGTATTTTTAGTCCTATTTTTGTTTTTAGTTATTATTATTATTTCTATTACTACTTAAATCAGGAGTTCCCAACCTATTTAGGTTGATGTACCACCATGCTTTTCTAAATACCACAGTTAGAGAGGTTGCATGTTATTCATTTACAGCTATTAGTAATTTTTAAATACATTGTCATTAAAGTAATTAACAGTTAGGAAGCTGCATATTAAAACTTTCTTGTGTACCACCTAAAAGAGGTCCACATACCAAAAGTAGTATGTATACCACAAGTTGGGAATCACTGACTTAAATCATTACTGTACTTGTATTTTTATTTTCAGTCTTTTTTATTATTATTATTACTATTATTACTAGCTTGTGTAAGTTACTAACTTATATAAATTTTTCTTCTGCCAATAAGCTTTTCATTTTCATTCATTCATTTTTATATGGTAGTTCAAACCTGCAACTATTTCCCTTTATTAAATTTTTAAACTAAGAACTGCTCAAACAGCTTTCTTAAGTTTCAAAAAATTAATTTCATTCAAAAGTTATTGCGAGCACCTTAAAATAAGATTAGAATGTTATCCCAAAATTACCTTACCAGAAGCAATGTTGACCTTCCAACCCTTAATAAGGAAATCATCAGCTGTTGTAACAGCAAAAATCTCATCTTTTATCTGGTCATTCTGACTTGAGAGAGTTACTGCATGCCCACAAGAAACGCTTCCTTTATGACCTTGAAAATAACAACATAATATAGTTAGGGCCAGGCTATAAATATTTATAATAATATACATGGAAATTTATTTCACTGTTTAATGGCACAAAAAAAAAAATATATATATATATATATTTTACTGACATTCCAGTGCCTACAGAGAAACAAACTAACTAAGTTTACATAAATTAATTTTAACAACTGAAAGTCAGTGGATTTTGGTTAGTTTTTAAAGATATAAGTAAATACCTTGTAGTGTTGTCAATGCTTTAACAGAATTAATTATACTGTTAGTACACTGATTCATCTTGATATGTCCATATACCCACAGCTTTGCAGAGCCATCTGATGATGTGCTGAGAAGAAAATTACTGTTTGTAATATCATTCTGTATCCAATGTACACAGTTGATGTAACCTCCATGATTCTGATCACTTGTTCCAACAACACAGCCTTTCTAAAAGGATTTTAAAGATAAAAAAAAAGAGTAAATTAAGCCTAAATAGAGTTTAATGTTTACTTGAAAATTAAAAGAAATAGCTTATACAAAGTAACAAAAATGGGTCAAAATGGATCTCTCTCTTTAGATGTAAATGTTGTAGGTGCTGCTGGTTGGGTCTGATTACAAAGTAATGGGTGTTGTTGTTGAGGAGTGATGGCTGTCCATTTAAAGTTTTTAAATTGTTAAATTAAATGAATCTCTGCTGAAAAAAAAAAAAAAAAAAAAAAAAGAGCCAATTTTGAATCCCAAGTTATTTCCCCATTCAATGCCCAAGTTGATATCACAGCTAAGATGCCAGTTACAAATTTTTCTTAACCTCTTGCATAGGTACCTATTATTACAAAGTTTGGAAAAGTTTGGAAGCCAAAAAAATCATTATTTATAACTAATTAAACAATCATGACTTTTGATTCAACATATATCAAAGCATGCCCAGAATCACTAACTTGCCAGTTCTCAAATAAAGCCAAATTAATGTACATCTGACAGTACCGTACGTACTGTACTGAAATTGTAAATTATTTTATTCTAGCTTTTAATAATTGAAAATTATTATAACATGAAAAAATATATTACTAAAAAACCTACTAAGACTATGGGATAATGCACTCTAGTAAAAATATAAAAAATAAATTGTCAGCCATCTTGTGGCTAGGACAAATTTGGTGCATTGAATTTTACATATTATAGGCCCTATGTGTTAGACTATACATATATACTATCTTGACTATGCTGATATACATGTGTGTGTGTGTGTGTGTTTATATACTTAATCCTAATTAAATTTTACAAGGAATCTTTAGTTTATTTAACTAAAAATAATTTTTCTTTTGTGGAATAATAATACAGACAGAAGATAAATTTTTGGACAATTTTCCACAGTGAAGTTGCAAAAAGGAAAACTTCAAACTTTTTATTTATTTATTTACTTATTCAAATGTTAAATGAGAAAGGAATTAAAAAAGAAACTCTGTTCTTAATTTATGGCCATCAACTCTTCTTGAGTTCTCTTCACCCATATCCAGGGTCAGACAAATACTTTATTTTATATCATTTGTAATCATTGTTATTTGATTAAAATCATACTTTCTGAAATTGATACCTAGTAATTTAAGGAATCTGAAGGCAAGTCAATCTTAAATTTTCTTTGAACCTTAAATTTTGCTATTCAATTCTTTAGTTTTGCTTATCAGTTTCTTATATTTGTGTAAGGTGGTAGTTATTATTTGTATTCATAATATCTTTTCCAATTCCCAAGACAACCCTCATTAAAACAATTCTTGTACAGCGTAGTAACTGATTCCCAACCAAAGGTTAGCTAACCTTAAGTAATTAATAAATGTGCAAGAATTCAAAACCCACCTACTGACACTTTGCCTAGAGAACAAATTTTTATCATGTACTTAATTGTGTTTAGTGAAGTGCTAAATTTCAGTTGTGTGCTTAAACAAAAAGAAACCAAACACTACTGATGGTGCTTCTATAGTTTTTTTCACTGTCTAATTATTTACCACTTTTGTAATTTATCATTTGCAAATGTGTTAATATTGGCTTTTTATTTTTTACTGAGGGTATGTGTTGATTTCCTTTTGATTCAAATAAATAAAGCTTGTCTTTTCAGGTTTTGTCCATTCCACCCACTGGCAAAAGGTTCCCTTTTTTTTTATGTAAGCAATTGCTTTTGCTACCTTAATTATTGGTATAGAATGTTTCACTAGGCTAGTGTTGCAGCCCTCTTTTTTTATTTAATTTGGTAATAAAAAAAAATCAATTTATTGCCTTAGCACAAGATTGAAGTTTAACTTATTTATTTGCATCCCCTACGGGTTAACTGAGATTCTCAAGCTGTCTTCACTAAAAATTGATATAACTGGGAGGACAGCATTGACCTCTCATGATTCTATGAGGGTCATGACTTATTCTTCGTCTTGTTCGACACCACATATTGATGTTATTAAGCAAAGTTGCCTGGGTGTGGCTTTGATTCAATTCATCCCATGTGAGAATACTTGGAAGTGAAAACCTTCAAATAAGCCTATAAAAAAGGTCTATAGAGATATTTGGTTGAAGTAGTGTTGGTGATGTTCCCTCATGTTTATAAATATAGCAGGAGGCACTGGTTCAGGCTAGTATCAGAGCACTAGGAGTTCTCAAATGATACTTTCTTCTTTTTATTTTATTTACTGGTACTTTTATTGATGGGAATTCTCAGGAATCAAAACCTCCATATAGCTACAGTGCCCGCGAAAAGTATCCGATCACTCAAGAAAATACAATATTTTCCCTTGATATTCAGAGACACGTAATTCACTTTCTATTTGTTCTAGCGACATCTGGTAACTTTGAGGTTGCTCGCTGATATGCGAGCTATCCAACGCATTCTCAAATTAGTGTTCTGGTAGCCTTCGTTGCGGGTGGCTGTGTCTCAAATTTGTCAGATTTCACTGTTTGTGTAAATTTCTTGATATTTTTTTTTTTTTTACAGAAAGTGGTGTAAATAAAATTTATATATAATGTGTGCTAAAAAACAACTTAAGAGTGATTGTCGAGGTGCTATTGTTGCTTTGCATGCATGTGGGAAATCACAGAGACAGATAGCTAAGGAATTAAACATATCCCAAAGTACCATTAATTTATGGGTTTCACGGGCTGAGAACAATGGTGGCCTAACCACGCCAGTCCCTAAAAAACGATCTGGCAGACCGAGAAAAACAAATTCGCGAACAGACAAACTTATGAAACGTTTAGTATTGAAAAACCCAACAATAACTGCGAAAGAAATAAAATTTAATATGAATAATTTGTTATCTGGTGTTTCTGAACGAACTATCCAGGAGCGGCTCCAAAAAGAACTCGGATTACCATCTCGCCATACTGCTAAGAAACCGTTCATTAATGAAAAAATGCGTAAAAAACGTGTCGCATTTTGTAAAAAATACATTCATTGGACTGTTGATGACTGGAAGAAGGTTTTATTTAGCGATGAGTCGACATTTTTGACATTCAGAAGTTGTCCAAAAAAGGTTCACCGGCCTATTGGCTCAAATAGGATGGACCCTAAATACACCCTAAAGACAATGAAACACCCTCCAAGTGTGATGGTTTGGGGTTGTTTCGGTTACTATGGGCGTGGAAACTTATATTTTCTTCCGAAGAACACAACTATGAATGGTGCACGGTATTTAGCAATGCTACAGGATAAACTTCCAATGGCAATGGCAATCCAAAGGACAAAAACATACATGCATGATGGTGCACCATGTCACAGGGCCAAAATAGTGACAAAATGGATTACTGACAATAAATTTGATATTTTGGATTGGCCTGGTAATAGTCCAGATCTCAATCCGATAGAAAATCTGTGGCTAATAATAAAAAATAAGGTTGAATGCCACGACACTGGCTCAGTCGAAAAATTACAAGAGGCCATCAAAAAGGTATGGTGCAAGGAAATATCAGTGGAAGTTTGTCAAAACTTGATTAAATCCATGCCAAAACGTCTAGAACAAGTCATCCAAACCAAAGGACAGATGACAAAATACTAATATAAGGTTAGTATACATTTAAACATTGTTTTTTATGTAAAAAATACAAATTTTAAGGGTGATCGGATACTTTTCGCGGGCACTGTACATATATTTTATTTGGGAAGTCTCTCTCTCCTCCTGAAACTTTTCATTTATTCCATCCTTTTTTTTCTTTCATTAATGGAAAAGGTGACTACTTAAAGGAAAGACCGGCTAGAGCTAGAATAGAGTAGTAGTAGTAGTTAGGGATGTACTGATATATTGATATCAGTAGATTTTTATTGGTATTGGCCGATATTTCAAAAGTACAATTTTTCTAAAATTATGAATAAAAGACTATTTAGATGATGAAATTTCCAATATTTTATTGTTTTATCACTTCACATAACTTATTATTTCTTCACAAGGGTTAAGTTTTCATGTAAAAATAGCAGCTGCTCTGTATGTTTAGGAGAGAGCCAATTTCTAGTAGCACTGGCAATGTTTCCTCCAATACTGAACATGCGTTCACTTGCAACTGTTGTTGATGGTGCTCCAAAATATCTCTGAGCTAAGTTCCCTAAAAAATGTATCTACTAAGTCCAACATAGGCCCGCAGTTCAATTGTATAACAAATAAAACTATGACATCTAATGCAGTGTTGCCATCTTTAATGAAATGGATTATTGCTTTGTTGCCAAATTTTCAACACAGAAAATAAATTATGAATATGTTACAAAAACATGACAAACTAATAAACCCTAGCTGAATATCAGTATCAGTTATTGGCTGATATGGTACTGTTTTTAATTATCAGTATCGGTTATCGGCTAAAAAGCGATATCGGTACATCCCTAGTAGTAGTAGTAATGTTCACTTTTGCCTATAAATGTAATAGAAAGCAGTGGCTGAGCTTGATGGGAATTTTTGGAAGCAAGCAAAATTTCATTAATAATAAGAAAAAACAAATAAATCAATCATGCTGTACACTGTTGGGAGAATTCTTAAATTATGGGGGTGCTGGCCAGCTTGGGGTGCTTCAGGATCAGTGTTCCCTTATCTAAGTAATTCTAATACAAAATGTATAAGTAAATAATTTAAAAAAGTTTGTCTCCCAGTATAGTGACCTTTGGCAGTCATTGAAGAAATGATGACTTCTTATACATAAAAATACATAAAAAGAAAAACTTTAAAAATAATGCATAGTGTAGATTAGATTAAGTAGTTTAGTTGTTCAAGTTATCCTTTATTTTCTGATGTCCTCTAATCCATAACTGGCTATACGAGATAAGTGTATACATGGTGTGAATAAAATCTGAAGTTATTCTATTTATTAAACCTTTTCCTACTTTTCCATAGATGATCTTTCACAACTATTTTGTCAGCAGTGGCTGGTGGAGGAGGAGAAGTCTTGTCTGTTCTGTATTTACTACTACCACTACTACTATAGTGCCTGTGTGAAAACTTTACACATTTATAAGTGTAAGCACAGTATGAGAATGTTCAGTATTCTTCATTTTCATTTGCTTTTCTTTTTTCCTCCCTCTCCTTTCTATTTCTTTCCTGAGCTATCCAAGAGTGTATCTTAGTGTCTTTGTTAGCCTGTATCTCCACATCTCTCACCATCAGAGACCCCTATACTCTCAAAAGGAATAAAGGCAGTGAACTAAGAGTGAGAGAGGCCTAATTTGAGCCATCATGACATATGGGATTTCTCAATTTATGTTTTAGCTATACAGGAATTTTTTCCTCATGAAGTAACATTGTACTTGTTACTTCATTTTTTGCATAAATAGCTCTATATGCTCGTTCAGTTTTTATCTACTTTTTCAGTTTAGTTAATTATTTATATTATGTAAAATAGGTAGCTACTTAATAAAGAATGCAAATTTAAAATTACTTCTAGAAATATTTTCATCAAATACATTCAAAATACATACCATAAAAGTTAATGCCAAGTACGAGAACTGGCAACAATAATAATATCTCTAAATTTTGTTTCAGGTAAGAATTGAATTTCAAATAAACATTACTGGTAATAACAATTCTAACTCTTTTACCATCTTTGAAAAGTAAAGTAAATTGATAAAGTGATGATGATTATTATGGTTACACTAATCTATTGTCATCTACAGTACAGTAGTCCCTCGCCTTATGAGCTTTTGCCATATGCATTTGCATTCAACCCTTTATCACACAATGTTCCTTTACTGATTTTGTTCTGGCTAATGCCAGACAATTTTATTCAGTCTCGGAAAGACCTCTGTGCAGTAAAGGGTTAAGAGACATTTGCTTAATCCTTTACTGTGCAGAGATCTTTCCGAGAGTGAATAAAATCATGTGGCATTAGCCAGAACAAAATCAGTAAAGTAACACCACCCAATAAAGGGTCAGCACCATTAGCTACCGTATAACTACCTATTCTTGTTGTCCACAGATGCATATTTTTGTGACAATGTGGTTGACTTGCATGCCCAACCACCATGCAACTGATGTATGGTCCCACCCACTTCACTAGCTAATAGCATGCAAGCATTGCTCTGACATAAGTGCAGACTGCTTCACTAGCCAGAAGAGGGGGAGGCTGCCCACCATTTCTTTGTACTATACATATTTGATTTTGACTGTTTACAAGCTAAACATTTTATTTGTTTTTACAAATTTGACTGTGTTGTGCCATGTTTTATTTTAGTAACTCTTTGAAGCAAAGTACTAGTGCTAGTGATGTTACAAATTCAAGAAAGGTCAGAAAATCTCCATCTTTTAGTGATAAAATTGATATTTTAGATAAGCTTTGTGGTGGCAAAAGAATCATGGATGTAACCCACCATTATGGAATTAATGAATCCATTTAGAACTGTTAAGAAGTCAGAGGAGAAAATAAGAGCATCTGTTGCAGCTAGCATGCCTTTAAGTGTAAAGAAGACCATTTTCAGCAGGGATCCAACTATAGAAAAGATGGAAGCCATGTTGACTGTATGAATTGAGAACCAGACCCAGAAGAGGGCTCACTCAGCACTGCTATTATTCATGAAAAGGCACCGTGTCTGTACAATGACCATATATAGACAGAAGGATGTGGCAGTCCAAACCACCATCATTACATTTTTTAAGCCTGCCACTCCAACCCCTTTACCACACACTCACCTCTAGGGTGGAGTGAAAAAATCAAAAGTGCCAGAATCAAAATTGAAGGGGTCTAGATAGTTGTCTTTTGTCCATGATTAAACTTTAAAACTGATTTTGGGTGATTGCATACAAAACTGACTGCTACTGGCCAATTTATACAAATCGTATGTGCGTGCAACCAAAATTTGAACCCAGTGACCTATCTCGGGTTCTGGACATGATTAGAAAGACAAAATTTTTAAAAACTGTTTATGGTGTATTTTTTACCTCTGAAGCAGATTAAAACTTTTGCAGAGGGTTGCAGGGTCAATAATGCATAAAAAAAATCGATATTTCATAATTTTTACTAAAAAAATGCAATTTTTCAACCCTTTTTCTCCAAATATTTTGTTTATTTGAAATTATATTTTATATTTTTATTTTCAGGTTGAATTTATAGAATTGATAAATACATGTATTTTGATAACCTAATTGCCAAAAAATACTGCATAGTAGGATGTTAAGATGCAGTGACACAGTTGACATTCTTGATGGAGGTCACAGATTTTCAAGCACAGACTCATTCCTCAACAGAAAGCTTCCTCTTGGTAAAGATGTCATCCAATGTGTAATGGCAGAAGAGAACTGAACAACCAGACAAGCAGCTGATACAGTTGCACTAAGTCTGATTGAACACTGGATTTGGTGCAATGTCTATCCAATTTCATGCCACAGTGTCACCAGCAAGATTCAGGATCTAGTCAAAGAATTTTTGAGGTAAGATTAAAATTTTCAGTCCCTTATAAAAAGATTTAAAATATGTCATACTTTTGTAAATTTTGTAGTTACATTTATTTGTTTGTGACTAATTTTATTAACATAATCATGTGATTCATGATTTGCAAATCATTGGAATGGTCAGGAATAAATTCTGTTTTGACTAGACTTAACTTAGGGTTTATAATTGAAATTTGCATTCGCAGCATTAAAGTTTTGGTAATTTTTGTAGGTTTGATAGATATCCAAAAAAGAAATGTGGTGACAAGTTCCAGTGATCTTCCTCCCTTCACTGAAAAAACTTCCAAGTTGTTTGACATCTTCTGTGGGGACTCAAATTGAAGAAGAGATTTGGAACATTTGTATCATCTCAAAATGATAGAAGAAGACTATTCTATGAGGACCAGAAAACAGCTAGAATAGGATGATGTGTTGGTTTTAAGGAACACCTTACATCAGATACAAAAGGAGAGGAGTACAGCAGGAGCAAGCGAAAGAAAAGAATCAGTGAGTTTGATCTATATAAATTTAAAAACTTTTGATTAATGGCCAGTGAAAATCTGGGTTTCTTGAAATGATTCTGCAACAAATTATAAAATTTTATTTTTACATCTTTGATAAACTATCTTGTATTATAATCATATTGTATTGTATTGTATTTTATTATCCCCAGGGAAGACCTCAGAAGAGTTTTTCAAGTTGTTCCATCAAGCTCAGCAGCAATACATGACAGTGATCTTGACAGTCTCTCAAGTCAGGGCAGCCTGGAATCACATGATGAAACAGGTGGTGTCAGTGAACAACAGGAATCCAGGACAGAACAAAATAGGAAGAGTCTACCAAACCTCACTCAGCAGTATGACAGGTATACTGTATAGTTTAAAATATGAGTATGCTTTGAACACTTGTTGCTCTGTTGAATACCTTTGAAAAAATTATTTATAATCCATGTAATGTTGCTAATAGTTAGAGCCCAAATCTTGGATACTGCTGTCCAATGGACATCTTGTTAGAATATTAACTTGATATAAAATAAATGTCATTTACCAGGTATCAAGTAAATGACAGAGCCAGAGCAGCAGTTGCATCAGCAGTTTTAGGGGATTGTGGAATTATCACTACTACTGATAAGATGAACGTAATTGACAGGTAACAGTCCAATTATCTTGTACATTAGTATCTGATTCAAATCAAGTATTTCACAAAAAGGCATACGTTTCAAACAAGTGTTGAAATTTAAATATTGTTAGTCAAAACCTATGGAGCTTGCTTAAATAACTGTCTTTAAAATTAAGTAAATTTGCACTATGAACTTTGCAGGAACAAGCTGAGAAGAGAACATAAAAAATATTGTAAAGCCATAAGAAAAGAGGAGGGTAAATGGTTTGAATTGATGAATGCTATTTATGTGGATGGTCACAAAGATGCAACAATGGTGACAGTTGAAGTGAATGGCAAATATTACAGAAGAACTGAGCTAGAAAGAGCACTATGTAATTGTAGGAGAACCTGGTAAGATTTAAAATTTTGATCTTTAGTTTGCATTTTGTAACAGATATTACTCAAAATATTTATTAAGATGAATTTTGGATACAGAAATTGGAAAAAAGATAAATCCTGAAATATCTAAAAAATTGTCTCTAATTTCTGAATACTATTTCAGGTGATTTCTACCTCTCACATGTGACTCCAAGTAATGGCAAGGGGTCAACTATTGCAACAGATATATATAAGGCCCTCAAAAACACTGAATTACAAACCAAACTTGCCATGATAGGTTTGTGGATGGTGGAGCTATCAGATGCCTGGAAGAACTGCTTGGTAGACCTTTGCAGTAGAGCATTTGCCTACTACACTGTAATGAGCTCCCCCTTCATCACATCTTTGTTACTCTGGATGGAACAAAAAAGAGCCCAGACTCATTTTTAGGAAAGATAGGGGTTAAACTTGGTGGAAGTGTATCTCAGTTGGATATGATTTCATTCAAGCCAATTAGGAATTCAAAATTTCCAGTTATTCCTAACAAAGTACTGGAGGACCTCAGCACTGATCAGTATTATGCTTACAGAATCTGTATGGCTGTTATGCTTGGCTGTGTTAATCCTGATCTTGAGTTCCTTGAAGTTGGACTGATCTGTCATTCAAGGTGGTTGACTCTGGCATGTAGAATCCTCAGATTTTATACATCTCAAAGGAAGCCTTCCAAAGTCCTGGTCACACTTGCAGAGTTTTGTATCTTGGTCTATTTTCCAAGTTGGTTCCAGATCAAGATGGAGTATTGATGCACAGATGGTGCTAAGAACTTTTATGATATGCTCCAAAGGATCCTGAAATTTCCTCACAAGGAAGCCAGGGAAATAGCCCTAAAAACCCTCTACCAAAATGCATACTATGCTCACCCTGAGAACGTATTAATTTCCATGCTTGCTGATTCAGACCCACAAATCTGCAATATCACAGTTAATAAGGTACTTTTGGTCAGAGGGTATGAATCAGTTGAAACAGTGATAGACAATGACTTTGAAGGTGGTGACCTGATAATTGATTCAGATGAGGATATTGAAGTCCCAGAGTTACAGCCTGACTTGAGTGTTGTGAGAGATGGTAGTGTCAGGAGATTCATGGTGCCTAAAATTGATAACAAGGCTCAAGGGTATCTCAAAATGATAAACTTAAATTCACCTGACATTCATGAGCCCCCTATCATAGCATCTCTAACCAATGAAGAAGAACTCATAAACATAAGAAAGGAAGCACAAACTCAACCAGCCTTATCATAATCAGGCTGTAGAGAGGCACATTAAACTTATAACAGAGGCTTCCTCACTGCGGTAGGATTTAAATGTCATGATGGCATTATTTGACAAAAGATAAAATCAAGAAAACTGATGAAAGTGTTCAGTACAAAAATACAATATTCTGAAGCTGTTTAGATGATTATATTTTATTACTTTGTTTAACGAGTGATACTTTAGATTATTCTTAAGTTGATTTGTAATATTTTTAGTAGAAAATTATACATATTTACCACAAATTGTCTAAAAAATTTGCAAAAGAAAGTGCTGAAAATTGTAATTTTTGGCCAAAAATAATATAAATATGGATTTTTTGATGCATTATTAACCCTGCAGCCCTCTGCAAATGTTTTAATCTGCTTCAGAGGTAAAAAATACATCTATCATGTCCATAACCCGAGATAGGTCACTGCAGAGCTGGGCACTTGCGGCATATTTTGCAGTACTGCGGTACTACCAAACTACCAAACCGGGACCGCATAACGCAAAGGATCACTGAAAGTACCGTAGTACCACTACCGCATTCAAATTTCCGCGTACCGGTTTGGTACTGGTTTGGTAGTTTGGTAGTACCGCAGTACCGCAAAATATGCCGCAAGTGCCCAGCTCTGGGTCACTGGGTTCAAAATTTTGGTAAAACTTTACAAGACACTTGCATTGCCATGAAACATGCTACAGTAACGAAACATATCAATCAATAGAGCAGAAAAAATGGTGCAAACAACTATGTATCATTTTGAAAATATTAGAAAATAAAGTTATGACACTATGAAGATGTTACTAGGCCTATCATAGCTTACACCATTTGGATCTTTTCCGTTTCATGTACTGTTTCCAATTTTGTTGAAAATAAGAGATTTAATGTAAGTTAACTGAATGCCTAGTTAGGTTAACTGTACATCCTTGATGATTGGTTAGGTTAAGTCGTGATATTTTTGTTAGTTTTAACATAAATATCACAACTTAACCTAACCAATCATCAAGGGTGTATCATTTTCAAAATGATAGATAGCTGCTTGCACCACTTTTTCTGCTCTATCGATTGATATATGTTTCGTTAGTGTAGCATGTTTCATGGTAATGCAGGTGTCTTGTAAAGTTTTACCCAAATTTTGGTCATGCGCACATATGATTTGTATAAATTGGCCAGGAGCACAGTCACAGTTTTGTAAGCAACCACCCAAAATCAGTTTTAAAGTTTAATCCTGGACAAAAGACAACTATCTAGACCACCTTAATTTTGATCCTGGCACTTTTGATTTTTTCACTCCACCCTATTCACCACACACTTCTGTGACTTCAAGCAGACCATCTCTCCTAGGGCTGACATAACTTCAGGCACGAAATGAAGCTGAGGCAGTCGATCCTTCCCCTCATGCCTCCTCCCAGTAGCTCTAATGACAATGTCATTTTATAATGTGTCAAAAATGTTAGTTTAATTTTTTTTACAGGGTATTACATATTATTACATAGGGCCTACTGTACATATTAATTTTACAAGTGCAGCAGGGTTTAATAAAATAGAAATTAAGTCATATTTTGTATTTAAAACTTGTTCAAGAGTAAATATTTTTTCTGTTGGAACTGATACCTATTTTTCCCATAAGTTTATGTATTTACCTTAAGCATGTTTACTACTTTACACAGCATTTTCCAGGAACACATCCCCCATGTTAGGTGAGGGGCTACTGTAATTGTAATTTTTAAACTATTTACACGGTATAAAATCACAGAGAATATTGAGAATTAAGGCCTATTATAAATAATAATAGCTGACACTTTAATTTAACAAAAGTATTAATACACTCCATCCAGTCTGACTCACTGGTGGGACAAAAGATAAATATCTTTTGTCCCACCAGTGGTCAGACTGCACAGAATATGTTAAGAAAAATGCTAAAATAGTGGAAATGAAATGTTTAAATAAATGAAAGTCTATAGACCAACCTTTGGATCTTGTGGGTTATAACCCATCATTTATTTCATTTTTCACATAATAATAATAGAACAACAGAAACCTAACCTAACCAATCATTTACTTTTCATTTCAGAAATGTGTTTCATTGAACTGGTGCGAAATCATCCATGTTTTATTGAGTAAAATCCACTTGTGAAAGGTTTGCAAAAATGACCCCAACCCCAACCTTTTTGTTAAGGCTTCTCCTACCTTCTACACCTCATTACAGCAGTTTAAACTATTTTTCAATTGATTTAAATCAATGATTATCTAAACCTCTCTGAATAGGTATATAACATAGCTTAGACCAAAGGCCTAGGCTAATTACCCTACAATCCTTTTGTTTTTACCTACCTGTGGGTCATAAAGAACTATACGATTGCTTGCTGCATAAGCTATCAAATCAATGTATGCATTCCAGTCTAAGCTTTTCTTGGTTTGGTTAACAGCAGCAGATAAATATACTGTTTCAATCTTCATTTTACTTCTTGGAACTTTAGCTCATATATAAAACATTAAATCAGTCAAATTCCAGACTGTCAACAGGAAGAGTAAATTCTTAGTGAAAGTTATCAAGTGCAATAGGCTCTATGCCTATCAAACATTTCTTCAGTAAAATACACACATTAAAACAGCCCCAAGTTATTGGTAATATCTAACCTATTTACCAGTAGCTACAGAAAATATGACTTAACTAGTAATAAAGGGCTACCAAGACTTACAGGTGCACTGATATGTCATTATCAGTATGCAGACAATATCAGTTTTTTACCAATACAGTAAAACCTGTTTAATCCAGACTAATTGGGGGGAAATCCAGTCCATATTAAGCAAATTTCAGGATAAAGCGAAGTCTGGATGAAGCCTGGTCACTCCAGACTCAGTCCAGATTATAAGAGCAGAGTCCAGATCACCCACGTGTCACACACCCACCCATCCCTCCCTAAGACCATTGCCCAAGCTGTGGGCATGTGTGTTCATGTATTTGTGCTGCATAGTTGCTGTTTTGATACATTCTCCACTGTCAATAGTGTAAACAAGCAGTAGCTCGCTATCGCCCTACGGGGGCAGGCAGCAGTATATATCACAGTATATGTAGCAGTATATGTCACAGCTAGCTGTATATGTATATTGTATATATGTATATGTACATTAGTACTTGCATATTATCAGGACTACCAAACTGTTTATTATGTATTTTTGCTCTTGTCATTTTCATTTTTGAAGTACTTACATTCACTTGTAATAGACATTAAATAGCTTGTGCTCGGCCGTGGAGTGACCTAGGACCGGGAAACTTGACAGAGCACATCAGCAGCTCATGTGCTATCAGTTGGTGGTGGTTGCAGAATTTTCTGATGTGCCATTTAGTCTGTACACGGTTCCAAAGAAAGTGGACAGACACATTTTAGCTCAATAGTATATACGATTTCTGATGTTTGAAAGGACTTTATCGAGAATTAGAACTTTTTGTGATGTTTTTGTGCATTAAAACCATCACAACAACTTAATTCTTGATAAAGTCATATAGGCTTGTCACAATTGTCTATAAGTTTATTAAAATGTATTCTATTTGCATAAAGAACATGAACTTTATTTATTCAAAATACTGGTAAGTAGCAGCAGCAGCACACACTATACCACATTCAACCTCACACATCCAGGTCAGTGACATAAACAAACACACACACACGCATACAAGGTGATGTCATTATCCAGACTCAGTCTGGATTAACCAGAAATAGTCTGGAGTGGTCAGCCAGTCCAGATTAAGCAGATTTCTGGATAGAGAGAGTCTGGATTAAACA
This sequence comes from Bathynomus jamesi, assembly GCA_023014485.1. Taxonomy (NCBI): domain Eukaryota; kingdom Metazoa; phylum Arthropoda; class Malacostraca; order Isopoda; family Cirolanidae; genus Bathynomus; species Bathynomus jamesi. Next base: position 207,758 of record JAJOZX010001365.1, on the reverse strand, counting down.
GGTTTTACTGCAAATATCAGCTGATACTGATGTTTTAAAAAAAATTTTAATTACTGAAATTGGATTAAAAAGAACTAATTTTTAGCAAAATTGTTTAATAAGGTATTAAAATGGGTAATAATCTACTTAAGTTCCCGTCACTCCAATTTTCATAAATTATACATCGGTATGGTAGCTTGGTATTTCTTTACTATTACACCGGTCTCCAGTAGAAAGTTTTACCATTTTTTTTTAATTTTTTATAATTTTGGATAATGTTAGGGGTTAGGTTAGGTTGTTTTAGGTTAGGTTAGGTTGTTTTAGGTTCGGCCAATTTTGAAGGTGAAATTTGTGTTTTTCCTATGGTTTTTGATGTGTTTTGTATTAATCTGGCTTTCAAAATCTTCAGAAACGACTGTTTTTTGTGATTCTCCCCCCCAAAAACTCCCAGTTCCCACTGGGGGTCCCCCAGGTAAAAAAGGGTAGAAAGTTTTAAAAGCTTTAAGCTTCAATACGATGCAAATGAGTATCATTTTTTTAATTCAGCACATTGAAAAACATTGAAAACCAACTTTTAAAACTTTCTACCAGAGACCGGTGTAATAGTAAATATTTACCAGTAGCTTTGTTTTTCATTAAGAATGTGATTTAGACAGTCTCTAGTAAGGGAAATGCTTCAAAACCTAACCTAACCAAACGTAGCATTTTGAAGCACAGCTCGCCTTGCTACAATGCCAACTGTTTTGAGACAAATCTAACCTAACCTTATCCAACAAAAGTCGTATGTACATTTCCACAATTAGTGTGGTGGGTAGAGCTGGGCTGCTGCAATGAAGAAGGCATGCAACCTTTTATGAGGGTCTGAATAGTTATCTCAAAATAGTTGGCATTATAGCAAGGCAAGCTGTTCTTCAAAATGCTAGGTTAGGTTAGGTTTTGAAGCATTTCCCTTACTAGAGACTGTCTAAATCGCATTCCTAATGAAGAAACAAAACTACCAATATATATAATTTATGAAAATCTGAGAAACAGGAGCTTAAGTAGATTATTACCTTAAAATGTAACATGAACTTTTAAAGTAAAAACAATTTGAAACTTTATCCATATACTGACTAAAGTAAATCAAAGATTTGTTAAACATGATAAAAAAAGGTCTGGTTATGCCTGTCCCCTTTTGGGTAAATTTTTACAAGTGTGCATTACAGGCTTTGTAAATCAAAACTATGGGTAATTTTTTACTATCAGTCCGGTCTCTGGAAACTGAAAATAAAGTTTACCATAAGACTCTCTACATTTTTTTAAACAACTTTTATTAAGTACAATATGAAGGCAAATGCCGATTAAAGCTATAAAATTAATGTTAAGAAATTATTTTTTTTAGTAATAAAATTGTGGATCATGTTTTTGGGAGTGATAAAATGGCTGATCCCACAAAGGTTAGGAAGGTACCACTAACAAAATTGGGGGGTTTGACCTGAACTCATAAGATTTTAGTGTCACGATGGCGTCGGTTTACGATGGTTGTAATTATTCAGTGTGTTTAACTTCATGCAAATTTTTTGATGATGAAGAGGCTGCATTTAATTTTTATGTAGAACACGGTGTATTGCTAAAAGAATTTATTTGCCCTACAAAAAACAAGGAAGGTATTATTTGTGGTAATAAGTATGTGTTTGATAGGTGTGTTAGGTTAGGTTAGATTAGGTTAGGTAGGTTAGGTTAGTATAGTATAGTTTTACAGTATATATAATATATACAGTGAATATATACAGTGTTCATTTTACTACATATATATAAATGTATACAGTGGAACCTCAATATACGAACGCATCTCTATTCGAACAAATCGGTATACAAACAACTTTTTCGAGAAAAAATTGTCCTTGTATACGAACCATTCCCTCATATCTGAACCGAAAGCAGCAGGTCAGTTTCTCTCCAGCCAGCATTTGGTGCGCATCACCACCAGAAGGGGAGTTACCTGATGTTTTTATGGAAGGCAACTCCCCTTCCAAACAATAATCTCCCTCCTCCACCCCACCTTCCTCTCCAGCTTGCTTCCACTTAGGCCATCATCACTCCTCAGCAATTAACCAATATTTTGACTTAAAAATGTTTCGTAAGGGGTAACTTTTGGGGGTCTGGAACGGATTAATCCAATTTACATTATTTCTTATGGGAAAAATTGATTCAATATACGAACAATTCGATATCAGAACAACCCTCAGGAATGGATTAAGTTCGTATATTGAGGTTCCACTGTATATATATACCTTTTAGGTCACTCATGTTGGCTGTTTCTACAATTTCCATAATTTATATATCAATAGATTTGTTTTTACATCGCGAATGCGCCCTAGATAGTCTCTACTGAAGGAATTACCAACATTTTAAGGTATTTTTGGTTAATATTCGTTTTTTGACCCAGTCACACCCAGCTATAACAGCAATATATATTGAATAACCAATCAAAACTGAATAAGAAAATATATATATTATCTTGTGCAAATTTGTATAAAATGTACTTTTTTATAAAAAAAATATTTTCTACTTTCTAATATGTATGTATATAAATTTTGGTTAATTTGTTTATTTTGGCTACCTTTTTTGGTATATTTGGTGATTCTGGCTACTTCTTTGTAATTCAATTTGTCCTGTTTTAAAAGTAAATCATTTTTAGTAATTTTTCGTCTGTTCAGTTTGGTTTTTTTGTGACGAAGTATGACATGTCAGTTATGCATATTTGATTTTTAAGACGTGATCCACCATATTGCCCTCGATGAAGACAAGAGTTGACATTTTTTTCAATCACAGAATAATTAAGATATCCGTGACCTACCCTAAATGCAATAGTACTTATATTTTAACAAAAGACCAGAAGGTCTTTAAGTGCCGTAAAAAAATCTTAAAAATAACTGTCATTTCAGTTTAAGGGCACGCGAAATTTAGCAGACTACCCATGCAAGGTTGGCACATATTATATTATCATTTGTATAATTTAAGTCTCGGGGGTATGGGGGCAGAGCCCCCGTAAAGATCACCCATCACAAACTGATCAGTCCTAATGTTTTGTGGACAGTTCAGTGCGTTACACCAGTTAGGTCAACTGTACACCCTTGATGATTGGTTAGGTTAAGTCATGATATTTTCGTTTAAATTCATTAGTTTAAACGAAAATGAGAATGCAAACTTTTCTGGTTAATTTTGAGGTGTTTTGTACGAAACTGCCATCCGTTTCCTGTGCAAATGCGTAGTTTTCAAGATGATGATATCTCGAAAACTACGCATTTGCACAGGAAACGGATGGCAGATTCGTGCAGAACACCTCAAAATTGACCAGAAACGTTTGCTCTCATTATAAAAAGAGACTGGGTCAAAAAACGAATAATTACCGTATTTTTTCACACTTCTACCCCAAAACAAACTTCGTGTCCTAACTTAGTTTTGGGCCAGTTCCCTCACTTGAGACTATCCAAATTGCATTCCTGGTGTAATAACGAATCCATTGATCTATAAATTATGGGAATTGAAGAGACCGGAGTGATAGTAAAATATTACCAAACTGTGTTTTTCTGATGGTTTTTGATGCAGTTTGAACAAAGGTTAATTTGGTTCAAACATCAAAAAACAATCAGAAAAACAGTTTTAATATAGAACATAACCTAAAATTCTTCAAAAGCTAATGTGCTCTTGTAAAAAATACCTCCTTTTGATTTACAAAATTATAATATAACCTATTTCCTATTAAAATCAAAGATTCATATATTCAATATATATTAAAAATTAAATAACTAAGTTGCATTGATTGAAAGTAAGTTGTTTCCCCATGTCACTGGATAAGTTTGCTTCTTGTTGCCTCGAAAATGTTACCTCTAAAGATAGGAATCTTAAATTTAAATTTAATTTTTACATTACATTTCATTTGTAAAACTTGAAGCCACTGGAGCCTATGAAGGTTATCCAAGTTATGGCAATATCCTATTTTGGCATCCCAAATTATTCAACCAACCAAAAATAAACGAATAGTGTCCCAAATTATTTAACAGCATTAGCTTTGTTTCGACGACTCATTTTTGTTGATTTCTTACGAGAAAACATGGCTGGAATGCTCGGTTAGATCAACTGAATGCCTGGTGTTAGGTCAACTGTACACCGTTGATTGGTTAGTTAAGTCGTGATAATTTCGTTAATACTAACGAAAATATAAAGACAACCAATCAAGGACGTAGAGTTGACCTAACTGGACATTCAATAACTTCCCATAGGTTTAACGTGTAAAAATCATTTTACTTTATCTATTTATAATTTACGGCCAAGTATTTTTTTAAGAATAATTTACGGCCAACTTGCGCACTATCGCCATAAGCTTGGTTGCCGCCTTCAAGCATATCAATATCTTGTTTTGTTTTTTTCTGTTTAAGGTGCTTCAACCCTGCTGGATTATTGACACCATGCATATCAATATCATGCCTAAGGTGAGGGGACCAAACTTGAATACAGTATTCTAAGTGAGGCCTACCATAAGAACTATATAATTTACAGATGACTTCCTTACTCTTGCAACTAACATTTTATTTGCTTTATTCTTAGCTTCTAAGTCCTGCTTAAAAAATTTCAGATCACTACTAACATATCCGCTCTAACCAGTTTTCTTGCATCTCATAAGTGTCATAGCTTATAACTAAAGTTTTAATTACACTGCCCAACAAAAAAAAAATTTTTGGTGCTGATTTAATTCTAAGACCTGTTTCTGGATAATATTGATGTGCTGATTTCAAAAATCACCTTAGATTTTGTCCATCATATCAGGTTTTTGTGCAATGCAATATGCCTATTTTGGGTGATTTTATCTGTGGAATACGCAAATCTGTGCATTAAATCTAAAGGTCATGTACAACATATTAAAATCTTGGGTATCTGTGATTTCTCCAGGGGTGAGTGTGACGTCATGATCTGAGAGAGATTTCCCATTGGCAGAGTAAGAGCAGCCGGTTCCGCTAGTGACGTTACTTGTAAACTTTCAGCAGTTGGGTTGCAACATGAGCATTAAAGTTCACTATCTCAAGTCATCTGGATAAATTTCCAGAAAATCTTGGTGATGTTAGTGAAGAGCAAGGTGAAAGGTTCCACCAAGATATCAAAGTGATGGAAGAACGATACCAAGGAAGATGGAATACCCATATGATGGCTGACTACTACTGCTGGAGCCTGCAAAGAGATTGTCTTGACATCTCTCATTCTAGGAAGTCCTATAAGAGAAAATTTATCAGCACTGAAAAGTAAGAAAACAAAAAAGACAATGTTAAGAAAACTGGTCCCGTGCTTGCTTTAATATGGATTCATTTTTTGCTTATTTAAACACTTTTAATCACTTTGTGTGTCAATATTACCATTATGGAAAACTGATGAGTGGGTAGTTGGGAGGTAACGAAAATGGTTCACTGAGTAGGTAGGTAGTTAATCTAACAATTATTAAATTCCTTTTATGTCAATAACTGGGTGGATGAAACCAATTGGTTGCTCACCAGAGTTATTTTCCACACTAGTATTTATATACTGTGTGACAGGAGCGTGCTCGGTAATAGATATACATTACCGATCAACCAACCAAAAAAAGACCAAGGAGACGCTGGTGGAAAAAGCCCCGCGAAAAGGAGAACAAGGGAGAATGAAAACGAGGAACGGGGCGAGAAGACGGAACGAGAGAAGGGAGAAGAATAGACACCGAAAAAAGATCCCCACCAGCAAGTACGCTCTCGACAATAATACAGCAAGGAGAAAAGAGACTCTCTAATAACTAGCAGTAAGTGACTAATTGTGTTTTAACCCAGTTAGAAGTAAACTCATTAAATTAAGCTGGGTCAGACAACTTAGGCCTACATTGTGACCTAAGACCTAGCATCAACTCATAGCTTAACAAAGGTGAAGGTAGATTGCCCTAACCTAATTTGGTGAGGAATCCTACTGTGGACCTCAATTTATCTGCCCGCTCTGGACCATTTCCGGAATCTCTAGGCTGACCCTTACAAGGCTAGACTTAATCTACTCTATAGTTAGACTGGAGATATTAGGGGTGGGTTAATTGGGGACCAATTCATACAGAGCATTTTTCACAACCATTGTATTATAGCTGGTTCCTTCTTGGTGCTACTTGTATTTGCCGGGAAGAATGAAGGATACGAGAGGCAGGCTATCTCTTTTAGGGGCCTCTCGTGTCCTCTTCTCTCCCTGTCGTTTGGAAGGTTAGCATCTTGAAGGAAAAGCCGGTCGTTTTCAGAGTTTATTGAGTTCTTGGTTGGCTGAAGTTATTTTACAGAAGATTTTGTTATTCTATATACAGCTGAATTAATTAAATATATATATAAAAAATTATGTACAATACTTATTTATAAAGATTATATATGATTCTTAAAATTACACAATGATAAAATATATACAATTTGGTACGCGCAAAATTGGTTTGTCGGTAACTAATATAAAAATAATATAAATGCGGAAAATTAACTGCGCGGCCCCACAGTATATTAAAGTTCACTCCCTGCACAATTGTTTACTTTTCCATGCTGATTCCGAATATGTAAAAACTTATTTTTTGAAAAGAAAAAAAAATTGAGCATAACCCTGCCAAAACGCGATATCTCCAAAATATCCGTATTTGATTGCTCGAAAACCTGACGTGATAGGCAAACACTAAGGTGATTTTTGAAATCAGCACACCAAAGTTACCTAAAACAGGTGTTAGAATTAAATCAGCAAAATTGGTGTTGGGCAGTGTTATTTCGGTATTATTCTACTATTACACCCGTCTAACATCCAGCAATTATTATATGTTCATTAAGTAGATGTTTTAATTCTAAGACACTTTCCTTCTATAGCGTTTCCGTCGCAAATGCTTCGTTTTCGAGATATAAACATTTTTTTGGTGTGTATGTAGTGTGTGTTTGTACGGTCGTTTGTGTGTTTGTACGGTCGTTTGTGTATTCGTACCTTCGTTTGTGTGTTCGTTTGTGTTGCCGTCACATGTCTGCCCAATCAGAGCGCTCCATCCATTTCGAATTTGAATTAGTTTGCTACCGGAATGGCTTCGTGTGACATGTGTTCATTCGATTATTACCGCTGTATTGTCGCTTTCTATGAAAATTTAGAAAAAAGTGTTGAGTTTCTGCATGCTCACAGTGTTCTACCGACAGTAGTGTCCACATTGTAAAATGGAGTGCACATATCGTCAAGACCAGAAACTGGCGTTGTAGAAAAAGTTACGTTGTGCTTAAAACGAAGAAAAGACGGTACTGTGATTATTCTGTCTTAGATTTTAAAGGTAATTCCTGTTTTTCTTTTAGGTTAGGATAGGTTAGGTTTAGTTAAGTTAGGATAGGTTAGGTTAGGTTGTTAGGATAGGTTAGGTTAGGTCAATTTTGAAGGTGAAATTTGTTTTTCCTATGGTTTTTGATGTGTTTTGAACGAATCTGACCTTCAAAACCGTCGGAAATGACTCGTTTTCTGTGATCCCCCACATTGCCGGCTGGGGGGGGGTATCTCAAAAACGAGTCATTTCCGACGGTTTTGAAGGTCAGATTCGTTCAAAACACATCAAAAACCATAGGAAAAAATAAATTTCACCTCGAAAGGGAGACGGGTGTAATACTGTACATTTACCGTTATTTCTACCAAAATGGATGACTTTGCACTTTTCAATACTGAATTCCATCTGCCATTACTTGCCCAAGCAAGTAATCTATTGAGATCTTTTTGCAGTTTATAAGAATTTCCCATATTTGTAACTGGGGCAACTACTTTTGTATCATCTGCAAATTTAGAAGTTTTACTACCTACTTCTTTTTCTAAATCATTCAGATATAAAATAAAGTACAAAAATACTTTTTCAGTCATATTATAGTAGATTTTTGAATGACTTGCCATATGATGTAGTAAATAGTAGCTGGTTAGTTAATTTTAAGAAAAATGTTGATGCTTTCATGAATGAAAGAGAGTTTGTAGATTGTTAGTAGTGTAATTTCTTAGCTTAAGTTATGTAGACTACTTTGGTAGCTCTGTAGATAGTTGTCTGTTAATTAGCTAGCTTCAGATAATCAGATTAACATTTTTGACTGCTCACAGGGTAGATGAGACATGGAAAAAGATCAGTTGAGAAGGACAGTGACAGGAGAAACGGGAGTTTCAGCACTCCCTGTCTCCTGCCTAACGTCCCCGCAAGGGGTACAAAACTTAAGAATCCGGATGCAATTTGGGAACCAATAAAATTTGCCATGATTGGTGAAGAACTCATAATGACATCGTCAACTTTCAAGCCAATCAAGATCCTTCTAACAAATTTCGACTTAAGAAAAAATGTGGCTTCCGTGAAACTTAATATTTACCAAGAAGGTTTGTTCAAGGAACTGGGCATGTTTAGTTCTGAAAGACTGTTTAAGACATTGGTTCTTAACCTGGGAATAATTCTGCCTTTTCCGGGGATTAACAGGCTGGGGGAACATTTTCATTATTTTGAGTACAGTATTTCAGTGATAAACCGTTCCTCAGGTCTTCTTTTGTCGACTTACTATTTTTCGTGATGGTGGTAATCCTAATTCCCCTGGATAGCTCTAGGGGTAACAATGATAAAAAGGTTAAGAATTACTGGTTTAAGAGGAGATACAACCATATTAAAGCCGTCATCTATTTGTCAGCGATACTGTCTCAAAGCAACCATGCATGATTGGAGCACAGTGTAGGTATATAGTATATACAGTGCTGGGCTTCGGGCATTTTCAGCCTGCGTGGGAATCTGTTTGGCTCATAATAGAGTCAGCGAGCAGCCGCTCGGTCATTCAGTGACTCTTGAATCTGTTCCCCCAAAACAGAGCTACCGCTCCCCAGTTTTCTTTTTACGATATTATTCAAACAATTTCGTAGCCCCCCCGAAGAGGTGCATTATATATATATATATATATATATATATGAAAATTATTTCACGAAAGTGACACGTGAAAAATATTTATGATGAATAAAACCACGAAGGGAAAAGAACACAAAGTGGTGCTCAAGCGCTTTCGTCTAATGACATCCTCAGTGTTCCTGAGGATGTCATTAGACGAAAGCGCTTGAGCACCACTTTGTGTTCTTTTCCCTTCGTGGTTTTATTCATCATATATATATACAAAGGTGGGCAGGACCGAGTTCCAAACGGACCGAACTCCAGGAACTCGGTCCTTTTTAAGGACCGTGAGCGGGAAAGTCGGTCCTTTTCTCAGTGAGGACCGAAATGAGGAGCGACGGCCCATTCTTAAGCAATTCCGGATGGTCCGGTCCGGACGGTCTTTTTTAGTGATTTTAGTGTGTTTAGTGATTATTTAAAGTTCTAAAGAAGATGGATCGTTTCCTCCAGAAGACTCAGAAAGAGACTGAGACTGAACTGAAACTTGTTTCAACACCTGAAGACTTGTTCATCAAGTTTAACACGCCTATCCCATCCAGTGCCGCCGTGGAGAGGCTCTTCTCTTTGGGGAAGGACGTCCTCAAGCCGAAAAGGTCAGGGCTCAGTGACAGCCATTTTGAAATGCTAGTCTTCTTGAAGGGAAACTCAAGCATTTAACTTAATAACTTTTTTTCATCATTTATGTATTGTATTAATTATAATTTACGTTAATAAAATTAAAGATTTCCGGTGTCTTTAATTTCATTTTTCATTTTAATCAAATTTTTCACTTATATTATATATAAGGACCGAGGACCGAGTCGTTCCTAGGTCCTATCTTCAGAAAGGACCGTGACCGGGACCGTCGGTCCAGTTTGAGGCAAGGACCGGGACCGGGACCGTCGGTCCTTTATGAAGCCCGGGTGCCCACCTTTGTGTGTATATATATACCGGGTGTTTCACAACCGGTCTGCCATACTTTGGGTGGTAATTTGGGGAGTGATATCGAGTAAAGAAGTTAATACAACGTTGGTGCTATTTCCAACCGTTGCGGAGCTACTGACGTTTTAAGTTGCACGGAAAAAAATAAACGAGAGTATTAATCGGATGTATTTATTGCGACATTTTATGAGATCAGGATTAACCTAACCTATCGAGCCCACGTCTGTAGATAAATTCCTTCGTCTGAATTTTGAAATAACAGTTCATTTGAAACTTTCATAGACGAAAGGATATTATTGAATATTATTGTTTGTATTTCTTTAATCGATAAAGTATTGAAGTATCTCTCTCTCTCTCTCTCTCTCTCTCTCTCTCTCTCTCTCTATATATATATATATATATATATATATATATATATATACTGTATAATCTAACAGATTATGGGTAACTAAAATGAAAGCGACTGAACCCAAATTGTCATATCGACGGCAAATTCAAAGGTTTTAACGTGTCGCCTAGAGACTATGAGACAAAGAAGCGACAATGCAAATTTGGAAACGAACAGATTCGCAATCGGTGAAATATTTTTCGGTTTTGAAGTTATGAAAACCTTAAATCATTTCAAACACTTGGATTAAATCTGCTTTTTTGAACTCGCTTTTTTACAGTGAGAATAAATTTAACGTTCCTAAATGGGCAGCGTTTGACTTGTTTCTAAGTCTAGGAATCACTTTAGTAGCCCGTCGCTGCACTCTCTCCCTTCTATCTATGTCTTCTTGTAAATATGGGGACCAGAATTGAACGCAGTATTCAAGGTGAAGACGTATTAAGGAATTATATAATGTTACATTGTTTTCTCCGACTTAAATTCAAATAATCTACCAATAATCTAAGATTCTATTTGCTTTTCTGACTGCTTCGAGACGTTGCTTATTCGGTTTAAGAGTATTGGCAACAATAATACCTAAATCTTTCTTTTCCATAATATTTCTTAGTGTCTTGTCGCGTATAGAATACTTTTCTTTAACATTGTTTCTACCAATATGCAACGTTTTACATTTATCTACTGTATATTAAAGTCTATTTGTCAAAATTCTTCCCATTCGAGTAACTTATTAATATCTTGAATCTGCAAACGTTCTGTCGCTGATTTCGTTCGTCCTCAAAGTCCGGTATCATCCGCAGATTTTGAAATTATATTGTTAATTCCTATGGCGATGTCTCTGATATAAAAAATAAAAAGAACTGGTTCCAGAACTGGTCCCTGAGGCATGCCGCTAGTTACACTTCTCCAGTTAGACGCTTTGCCATTAATGACCACTCTTTGTTTACGTCCGCTAAATCAATTTTCACTCCATTTGAGAACACTACGCTCAATTCTGTGAGATTGAAGTTTAGCTAATAATTTCCTATTGAGGCACTTTATCAAACGTCTTTTGAAAATCGAAATATATAACATCCACTGTTTTATTCTTGTCATCCACAGTTTATTTACGATATCATTAAATTATTTACGATATCATTAAATAAATGTCGAGCAAATTAGTAAAATAAGAACATTTATGTCGAAGCCGTGCTGTGAATCTTTAATCATTATATTTAAGTGACATGCCTAAAATTACTTTTGGTATGTAAACAAAGACTTTGATAACTTAATCCTTAGTGATTAACACTTCAAAAGTCACGACGAAGGGGATTGAGATTCGTGAAATGTATCTTGTATTAAATATACCATTTTAAGATACAAAATACCGATAAATTTGTATCAGAGATATAAGATATAAGATAGTTATATTTTTGTTGAAGATATAGACAAAAGATACAATTTGTATCTAAGATACAGCATTGCATATATATATATATATAATATCATCAATACTGCCCATTACGAACCATTATTGCATATACTTTTCTATCCAGTGTCCTTAAGGTTAGGTTAATTTTTCTTTTTCTTTCCTTTTCAAGGGATTAAAGTAGCATCTCAGTCATGCTTTGAAGGTAACGTACTAACGTATGATATGAATATCTCATCACGTATCTGCAACAACCTTTTCACAGTTTCTGAAATTTTGTTATTCAAATAAGGCCAAGGTTTTGCAGTTTCGAAAATGATACCTTGTTCGAAACAAAACCTGACATTCGTAGTAATTATATTGTTTACTATAAAGTTAAAAAAAGGTGACCGTTATCAATATTTATATGCGCTTTACAGAAACTGGCAGTGATAAGCAGAACTGTAAATGAACGAGTGCAGCGAAACTTCTTAATACGCAAATTTTTAATGTTAACAATGATCTAGTAATTTTATCACTTACTGAACAGGATACGGAGCGATTAAGATGCCGTGCTTCAACAAAAATAAGCTTATTAGAATTGCCACACTTATCGATGTTTCGACATCTTGGTTTTCTTTTGACATAGTCTTTAACTATAATCAGGGCTGCCGAGAAGGCGGGGAAGCCGGGTTAAATCCCCGGGGCCCGGAAAGAGGGGGGGGGGATAAAATCTAAACATATTAATAAAGCAATTGATTAAATAACAGAAAGAAAATATAATTAATGAACATACATTTTATAGAGATTATCATACTGTATGTTTTGAATAGTGACTTGGACATATAATCAGCTTGCTTGTTATGTACACAAAAAACATTCATAATAAAATACTGAGTAAACATGGGGGCCCATATACCAATCCTTCCCCGGGGCCCGTGACAGTTCTCGTCGGCCCCTGGCTATAATTCATTCGTCACTGCAATTTCATTGTCTTTAAGTTTAAATGTATCCCTTCTGTGTTATGGGAATTTACTAAAATTTAATAGTACTTCCTGAAAACCCATAGCAAAGCAGAGAAAACAATAATTTAATCTATGACAATCCTTGGAGAAAGCGGAATTGTAGGTAGAAATGAAAGCCCTTGAATTGTAGGTAGAAAACCCTTGAATTGTAGGTAAAAAGCCCTTGAATTGTAGGTAGAAAGCCTTTGAATTGTAGGTAAAAAGCCCTTCAATTGTAGGTAAAAAGCCCTTGAATTGTAGGTAGAAAGCCTTTGAATTGTAGGTAAAAAGCCCTTGAATTGTAGGTAAAAAGCCCTTGAATTGTAGGGAGAAAGCATGCTAAAAAGGATGGAGAACCATATTTTAAAGTTTATTTTACGTCTCGTAATAAACGCAATATTACAGAAAATTGGTTTAAGAAATATAAATATATTAATAACTGCAAACAAAAAATATTGCTATTCTTTAAAAAATAAAAACTAGACTTCATAGTGATGACTTTGCAACACCGCTTCCTTTAAAAATCAGTAAGGTTAAGCGACGTTTGGTCTGAGTAGTAGCTGAATTGGTAACAGCCCTCACCGTCCAGATGATGTAGCAACCTGTGGATTGGATTCCACGTTAAGCTGTAGGTCTCCTCTGTCATATGATCCGAGTTTTTAGGACGGAGGCCAACACTCGCGCAATTAATAACATGTTTCCTAAATAAATGGCTTAATTTATTATTATAAACACATGCATAGTTATATATACGAAGTGGCATTATATACCTAAGTATTAAAATATATAATTATTGCTGAATATATCTGCTTAATAAGACCCTTTGATCTTGTAACTCCTGTTGAATATCTGCCAATAAATGAAGAATATTATTTTCGTAGTTAAGTTTTTCTTTGCTGTTGCTAATTTTTGTTAATCTGTTTTCGATTAATTTTCGATCTCTGTTATATTGCTGGCGAAAACTGTAAAACTGCGTTTCCAAATCATCCTTAGGAGTGCAGAATTCTCTAATTTCTTCAACCTTTCCTCCTATAATGATAGCCTCTTTCATCGTCTCAGAAGGAATTCGTAAGTGCCGTTTTGTGTTGGGAACCTTTTTGTTTGGGTAATAAGTAACTTGACAACATATCCTGTAGTGATCCGAGAGAAACTTTCTGAGAAAATTAGGAAAACAAGCTAGTCTTCTGAAAAAAAACAGTAACCTTTCGTAGGAAACGATGTACGCTGCCTGTTTGGCCAACCTTCGAATTTTGCTTTGTCGTTGTAAATCTGGGAGATCATTAACAGCAAGACTTATCAGTAAGTTAGCCATAAGAATAGGCACAAGAAAAATAAAAGAAGTTAGTAAAACAATACGAAAGAAATCGTTGGCGTAAAAATTGGCATTGTTGTCCTGTTCAAACAAATGAGTGAAATTGCTTTGTTCATAAATATCACCATATTCAATTTCCCCAACCATCATCATTATGGTTTTGAGTACAGTTAATGGTAAGTTTTTAAAAGACTCTACGTCATTAAAAAGAATTTCAAAAGCGCAGGCATAACCAATCAGAATCGAGGAGAATGCAATGAGAAACTTAGTTATTGACTTTGATATTGTAATAAACATGAGAATATAAACACCAAACCTCGGAAATCTCCCCAGAAGAAACATTAATTCCAGCCATCCAAAAAGAACAGAAACCGAGGCAACGTTTCTTTGAAATAAATCATTATATTCTTTCAGAGGACAGTAAATTATAAAACCTGATGTAATTAAAGCGATAATTTTTGTATACGTTTCGAACTGGAAAATACTCTTTTTAAACTGTGGAGTCGTTAATATTATATCAGGTACGATAATTACGACAAACATAATAGTATATAGAACTCTGAACGTAATGAATATTTGATCGTTATTCTGCAAGGACCAATCTATGAAATTAGTACCTCCATAAGTTTTCATGACGAAAACTGTGTGAATCAAAAGAAAAATGAAATAATTGAGTACTCCTAAGTAGAAAAAGGGTTTGATTCTCCCCCATTTGATATACAAAAAACTTTCTAGAAGAGGATGCTTAAGCAGAGTTTCAAATCTCGGAGCTGTTAATTCACATATTATGGAATTTTGAAAACATTTTGTTCGATTATTAAATAAAACAGAATAGTCGAAAGTGACGCTAAAAGAGGGGTCGTGAATCTGTTTACTCGATACTTTTACATTGGAGTCGAAAATTCTAGTTACGAGCTCTAAAGCATTTGGTGAATTGAGCAGTATCAATGAACATCTCGTCATCCCTCGACTGTCTGTGTTGGCTAAGTGGTCACCGTGGTTCAAAAGAAGTTCACAACAATGAATGGAAAAACTATCAATTGCAGCGTGAAATGGAGATTGACCTTCAGCGTCCTCTATTGAAAGTAGATGTTCAACTTTATTGGTATTTAAAATATGTTTCAAACACGCATGACTGCTTGCCTTACAAGCAGCGTGCAGTGTAGAGTTCTCCTTTCTAGTTAGTATCGTGGGATCAGCTCCTATTTTCAAGAGGTATTCGACAACCTGAGGAAAGTTATTTTTACACGCCAAATACAAAGCGGTTTCGCCGAAAATATTAATGGAATTTACGTCTATGCCTTCGCTGATAAGTATTTGAGCACATTTCACTACTTCATGATCTGATTCGAATGGCGTCTCATCAGCCATAAGAGAATGGAGAGGAGTATTTCCATTTTCATTTCCATCTTTAACCGTCATTTTGCAATCATCCTTCTTTAGCAAAAGCTTTATCAGCGATGAAGAATGAGAGCGAGCTGCTAAATGGAGGAGGGAATTATGCTGGCTGTCTTTTAGTTTCAAATTAGGGTTGTATTCAAGCAGGAGGCTCACAATGGGAATGTTTCCTTGCTTCACTGCAATGTGCAAAGGCGTTTCATGAACAACCCCTTTAACCTTCAAATTCTCTTCTGTGAGAGCACTGGGACTAGCTTCGTTTCGTAAAAGCTCCCTCACTCCTTCCTTCCACGACTCTGCTACAGCAACGTAGAGAGGAGTGTTGCCAACGGTGTTCACGACATTTACCTAAATAAAACGGAAGAGGAGATACAAATAAATTGATGTGATACCAAATACAGTACCACAACATGCGCAATACATTCTTTTTAAAGTAAAAACATTAAAGCGTTCATACTCTAACTGTATGGTAAGTGGTTGGTTAGGTTAATTAAGTGGCTATGTTGGCCTTATTTTTATATTATGTTCAGTGTATAATATGTAAGATTGTACTTGTATGTTAGGTTAAGTGGCTATGGATTATGAATGATCCGCAACAAAGATGTTTTGGTTGTTGTATAATTAATAATTTAAAATATAGTTTCCACAAAATCATATCCAAACTCAGCTTCCCATAATTCATCAGCATTTTTATTAAACTTTTTTTATTTTCATAATTTCTCTGATTTTTTCATCAAGCTACAATTATTTTCTCTTACGTATACAAATGATTTTTTCAGTTAATGGTGTCTCATGTAATCACAATATACATAAAATTGTCAGATAATTAATCAAACAGTATGCCAGTATGCTAGGGTAAGTGCTATGTTGGCCTTATTTCAAGTTCAGTGGATAATACGTAAAATTGTACTTGTGTGTTAGGTTAAGTGAATAAAGATGTTTTGTTTTGTTTGTTTGTTTTTGTCCATATTTTTAAATTTTGAATTGAATAACCTTTATTATTAATAAAATAAATACATTGGTTTTACAATTTACAATGACATAAATAATTGTGAAGTTGGACTATTTATTTTATTTAATTTGGCCCTTAAGCTTTAAACTTTACTGCTCTCTCTCTCTCTCTCTCTCTCTCTCTCTCTCTCTCTCTCTCTCTCTCTATATATATATATATATATATATATATATATGTGTGTGTGTATAATGGTTAGCGTCGCCGACTACGAATCCATCAGCCTGGTACAATTCCCAGTGAGAGCATCTGGCGTGGAGCTCACACCTAGCTGTTCATCCTTCCATTGGTTGGTAGATAAATGGGTACCATAAAAAATCTCCTACATGAGGCGGGGTGCTGCAAAAGGATCGAATATAGGTCGATCCTGAACATTTACTGAAAACCTCACTAAACATATATATATATATATATATATATATATATATATATATATTATATATATATAATATATCTTACCTTAGCTCCTGATTCGAGGAGCAAGCTCAATATTTCTAAATTTTTAACTTGACAGGATGCATGTAAAGGCGATTGTCCTGCGTAGCTCAAATTATTTAGGTCATACGAAGAGAGATGAGATAATTCTGACATCACTTTTTTCAAATCAGAGTTGTAGATCTCCTGTAAATTTAAGTTAATTATTAGAATAGTTCATTATTGAGTTATATATATATATATATATATATATATATATATATATATATGATGAATAAAATATTTTTCACGTGTTACTTTCGTGAAATAATTTTCATATATATATATATATATATATAATGATGATGATGATGATGTCTGTCTGTTTGTTTGTTTGTTTATACACGCCTAAACTGCTTGGGTAATCTGCACCAAATTTGGTATACACATTAAGGGAGAACCAAGAAAGATTTTAGTAACACACCCACCTCTCCCAGTCTCTCCCACTCCCACTACAGTAGGTTCTGCTTCGGCGGGCTTTTGCTGCGCAAGGCACAGTGAGCATTCTAGTATATATACATATATAACGCTTCAGTGATTAAAATCTGTAAGAATAAACTAGCTATGATCCTGTTTTGGATGTGGAGAATATCTCTCGATACAAGAGAAATATCGGGCATCCTGAAAAGGGCAAACATCGTCCCAGAAAATAAAAGAAGGGATAGATAGCGAGTAAAGAACTACAGATCAGTGTCACTGACATCTTATCTCGCCAAAGTATTTGTAAGAATAGTTAGGGAACAAAAATATATGATTTTGTCGAGGCACAGGAAAGATTCAGTAAGAATCAGCACGTATTCCGAGCAGGAAGATCGCGCCTATCACAACTGATAGAACATTATAACGATATCATTGATGCACTTGAAAACAATGATAAGTACCATACACAGACTTGGCTAAAGTATTCGACAAATATGATCATGGTAAAATAGCACATAAAATGAAACACGAGGATAACGGACAAAGTGGGAAAATGGGTCTACAACTTCCTCAGAGAACGACAGCAAATTGTTACAATCGATGGAATATCGTCATCAGAATTGGGGGTACGTAGCTCAGTGACACAAGGAACAGTATTAGTCCATTCCTACTCATTACCATGGCCCTTGGCCCCTCCTCCCTGCTTAAAAACACCCGACGTACAAAACGTAGTAACAAATTACATTACACTGACATCCTTTGTTGAATATACAAAAATAGCAAAAGAATTAGAAAAACACACACACACACACACACACATGTGCGCATCTTCGCATAAGAAAGGTACCAATTTTTTAAAATCAATATATCTAAAAAAACAATTAATCCAACTTAATTTAACTTAACCTAACTTAAATGTCATCGAACCGAGATCGAACCTGGGTGTTTCGGACGCAGTTAAGGGCTCGAAGGTTGTTTTCTGTTAAGTCATTAAATAGTGAGGTACTCGCTAATCTAGCCTAACCTAACCTAACCAAATCAAACTTTAACTAACCTAACCTAGGGTAACCTAGCCTAATCAGGACCAACATATCTTTCGTCCGATAGTAAAAATATTTCTAAATTTTTATACATAAATGCTTTAATGTTCCAATGTACCAAAAGTGTTACCTCACAAAAAAAATTACCCGGATACATCTCTGAATTATCGCACACTCGACCTCATTCATTCCAGTTGTCTACGTACACAGACACACAGACACACACACACACACACACACACATATATATATATACATATATATATATACTGTATATATTTAGGGGCTATATTAAGTTAGGTTAATCTTGGTTTAATTACGTTAGGTTAGGTTAGGTTATACGAACTTCGACCACATTTTCCGTGAGCGAAATGTGTGTCTATTTGTTACCCTTCACTGGATTGGAATGTACTTGCGTTAAGTAATGATAGAGGTGGTTAACTTCCTTCGCAACATCAAAGGTCATATGACGGAGTGGACCTACAGTTTTACGTGGGATCCGAACCACGGGTCGCTACATAATTAGACGCAGAGGACGGTCTCCCATCCTGTTTCAGACCCAATATCGCTTAACTTCGCTGATTAACGGGAAGTGGCGGTGTTACGACACTGGCTGCAACGTAGCCAATGTACTTGTGTTAACTGTTTCCTTTAATGAAGAGTAGCCTACGTGTATTTTGTTTCCTAAATTTGCCTTCCGTATCACGGCAGTGACGGCAAAGTATTTACATCTCGAATGTGGTAAGTTTTATTACTAATTTTCCTCAATCATCATTTTTAGTTGGCGATTCAACATCCGGTACAGGTTTTGCCACTCGAGTGGTACAGTCACGTAGAACACTCTTCGTGAAAAACTGAAACCACTACCGCTTCTCATATATGTAAGAACCTTCTACCAGAAGTTGAAGCATTGACCTCTGAGTAGGATTCGCGGGCTCTAACCACTGCGCTCGGACAGGGTTAAAAGTTGATTCAATCTGGCGAGTCCTACGCTTAAGGGAAACGCGCAACGCTTTTGTGTCCAGAGATGTAGGACGTACCAACACCTCCAAGATTTCTTTTTTTTTAACCGAACGATAAGACCATAACATCGACACTCTAAACGCCTAACTTGACCTAACCTAACCTGTCTTAATCTGTCCCACACTAAGCTTGTCCATAAAAAGTCAAGTCGATCAGGTGTCTTAATCCCGGACCCAGTGGCAATGTTTCATTCAGTATGTGGTATGTCGGTGAGGTACCATAGATTGGACTATCACTACTTAAGACGCATGATTTGGCAGGTGATATGGCACATAAAAGACCTTTGGACACGAAAGTGTTGAATATTTCCCTCGGGCGTAAGTCTCCCAAGTTTCAATTAATATTTAGCCCTGCCTTAGCTCAATTGTTAGTGTCCGTGAGTCCTGTTCAGGCTTTGTATATATATATATATATATATATAGAGAGAGAGAGAGAGAGAGAGAGAGAGAGAGTTTAAGAAAAGTAAATAGACAACTTTGTTTTTTTTCCATAGTTTTTTTATTTGTTAATAAAAGTGAATAAATAATAATAAATGTACTGAATGAATATATTTAGAATCGTGTTGCTTCCCTCCTTTGCATTATGTAAAACTGACCCACGTTCTGGCATTCCAGTGATGAGCTTTGCCATTTGTTCTTGAGAACAATTATTGTGGGGTCTATTTATTTTTGTCAACTCTCCGTATGTTCTTCCTTGTTTTGGTTGCCTGTTTGAGTGTTCTATTTCAAATTATACTTAAGAAGTTATCAACAATAATTAAGAAAATACAACTTTGAAATAGCAATTGCATATACGACAGTTGTGAAATAATATTTTAGATTACGTACAAAGTAGGCCCCCATAAAGCAATTTACTTTTTCTTATCATAAAATTTATTATAAGGAAATACAGATTGCTGTACAGGGCCTATCTCAGTTTCAAAATGTTCCTTTCATTTATACAGGGTGTCTCCAAAAATCGCCGTGCACTTAGTACCCGGAGCATTTGCAGAGGTGCACACCGATTTTTGGGACACCCTGTAATATAAATTAAAGGGACATTAATTTTTAAGATTGTGTCTAGCCTCGAACTTACCGTGAAAAGGGGATGGATAGTTTCACTCTTTGCTTCCATACTTGCATCGGTTTTAGTATGTGTCCGCCTTTCGTTATCATTCATGTCTGTAACTGTACAACACGATTCCACTTTACTGTAAAAGACTTTGTTGCTCTTTGCCATTTTGGTATCTAAGTTGTTGTTGTTTTTTTGTCTCTTCGTCGAAAATCCTGCAGTGAAAGAAGGGATGTATCATTGAGAAGTATGGTATGGTTAGTTTCTTAAGTTTATCCTTTCACTTTTCTGAAACTTCTCTATTTTGTTTCTATGTATATATATTTTCAGTGCCCTCTACATAAACCTTATCAAATGCCTTGTATTCATTCATTATTACAATATAAAGTCGAAGTGATAATGGTGGTCCGTTTTTATTGCAATTGTCTGGCACTCTACTGCCATGGATATAAACCATTTACACGATTAACAATGAGGCAGCTTCTTCAGCTCTAACCAGTTTAGAGTTATTTGCCTTATGTGTTGTAATGGACATTAAAATACAAGGTATTTAATTGAATAAGTGTGTTCTTTTTGAAGTTCGTCAATGTGGAATGTGTTTGTCTAAGTATACCAAAATTTCGCGTTTTGTAACATTACAAATTCTTCAGGAGTTTACATGGTCATCAAGTGTTTACCACGTATGCCCCAACTTTCCCGCACCGCCTGTATCTATGGATTCAACCGCGAGTTTACCACATTTGATCATCAACTTGAACGCAGTCGACAGACATACATCATCATTCTAAGTCACGGGCCAAAGTCATATTTACATAGCGCATATATCATAAACATAAAATGAACGATTCAAAATGTCTAAGTAACTTAATGAACAGGAAATCACAATTAATCACATGAATTTATTATCAATAATATAACCCCGCGGGGAAGAGTGAACGAAATCCACCTGTAGAAGTATTAAAATACAAGAAAGTAATTGGGATCTTCATTTATCTTACCACCACTGATTCAAATTAATTAACTTTATATGATATCTACTCAATAAACTTTACCAATATTTTACATTCGAAGGCGTATGAAAAGTTTTTAGCAACGCGTATATGAAAAGTTTTCAGCAACGCGTATATGAAAAGTTTTCGGCCAATGCGCCTATGAAAAGTTTTTGGTAACGCGCATATGAAAAGTTTCCGGCAATGCGCATATTAATGCACATATGCACATATGGCACATCAATCAAAACATTATCACTAACATTACACACAAGGAAATACGGATGATTTTATTATATTTCTTTATCACCTATCCGTGGCTGAATGGAGACGAGCAGTGCAGGTCTTTCATTCGCCTCACGTTTTCCGATCTCGTTTCTTTTGTAATCTTATCTTTTCGATCAGTGTCGAAAGTCGAAACTAATGTTGGTCTGGTCAGCACAACGGCCGTAGCTCAGAGGGTAACACCGTTCCCCTGTAGGCGAAGTGAAGACACTGAGACGAGTGTTCAATTCCTGATGGTGCTACGATAATAATAATCTGAGAGTTATCGCAATGGGCCGTATTAATATGGCCTGAGTGCTGTGCCAGTTTCTGGCTCTCCTTACCTGGTAATTATTAATGCTGATCTCATTACTATCACATCCACAGAGAAACTGGATAGACAAAAGGATTTTGTGTCGTATTAAATACTTTTTCAAATGCACCTTATTATTAATAAATTAAATATGTAAAACAGGAAATCCGATTTTCAGAAAAATGCTAAAAAAATTACGCCTCATCACAACATTCTGATATCGAAACAGAATTATGTAATCGCGATAAACTATCTTTCATAGATTACGGAAGACGTTGAATGCACTTGTACATGTCAGATAATATGTTCTTTTATCTTTTAATTCTGTACATTTAATGATGTATGCATATTATACACAAAATTAAATATATGAATATATAGGAAAATAATATATAATTGTATAAAATATATATAGAAATAAATGTATAGAACAATATATAACAGGGGCGTAGTTAGGCGTAAGCAAAAAAGTTTGTACTTACACATTGATTTAGAAAAAAAGTAAATTTACGTTTATTTATTAATTATTTTAAAAAGCAAATTATTTCCAACACTTAGTTAGCACTAAAGGCTGTCAAGAGATATTCTAATGGTATCTTGTATAATTCAGGGGTCGGCAATCATAGCTAGCACGAGTGTCAGAGTTGGCACGCGAGGTGGTTATCCAAGGCACGACGAGTGATTCCCAAAATTTGCAATTTCAAAAAAAAAATTGAAATTAGAAAATTATATTAAATTATTATATTGAATATTATTATACATTATATATTGTATTTATTATTATATATTGAAATTAAAAAATTATAAAGGACAGTATCGAACTGTCCTTACGGCCTTTTCATATACTTCTTTTAATTTAAAAAAAATACTGATAACCATATCATTTTATTTTATTTATTTTGAACATTGAGATGGCACTGTAAAAGTGTCTTTGTATATTTTTGGTTAAAATACAAATCAAAAGTGCTTTGATTTGTTTGTTGGGATTGAAATTGAGCAGACTGTTCTACGAAATATGCATAATATAAAAATTATAGTTGGCACGCAGGGCCGTAAAAATGTTGGCATTAATTGTAAACTGGCACACTACGTTCAAAAGATTGCCGACTCCTGTTATATATAATAGTGTGTGAAATGACATTGCACACCTCGGTGCTTACATATTTACAAAGGGATAGCTACGCTGCTGTATAATTTTATTTTTTAACGTTTTATGCTTGGGCTATTTTGCAAATATGGAACTACAGCATACTGGAATATTTTCCAGACGAAAATGTTTACCTTACAAAGAAACTTTCGCAAGTGAAAGAATTAAAAAAAAAACCAGTCCATCCTCTTCTAATGGTTCTTTACCTTTGAGCTAATACTAAAACAATTTAGCATTATCGCCATGCTAAACCAGTCTTGTTAATTAAGTAAGATTTTTTAGTAACCCACTAAAAATTAAAACAGGGCATAGGAGCCAAATGAGACGATTTCTAAACATTTCTAAACATTCATTAAACCGGTCTGATGTTTGGTCGCAAAGACAAGAGTTTCTGGGATATTCCAGTAGATAAGTTCACCAGACTTTTCAAGGTTGAATTGAACGCTCATAATTAATCTCTCTCTCTCTCTCTCTCTCTCTCTCTCTCTCTCTCTCTCTCTCTCTCTCTCTCTCTCTCTCTCTTAAAATATTACCAAAGTTTACCTTAATCAAAACTGTATCATTGCAAACATATTGCAGTGTTGAATATTGTAAATAAGTCGCAAAATTGTCGAACATGTCATGCTTGAGGTGGAACAATTCGAACTTAGGCAGGTGTATTTAATTCATGTTAAATTAGTTTAAACCAGGTAACGTTCAGTTTGGTTCGTTAAGTTACATTATATCCAGTTAGGTTTCTATAAGTTAGGTAAGGTTAGTAATTTTTATTAAAATCTGATATATATATATATATATATACACACACACACACACTGTATATGCAGTATATACACTGTATATAGTGGCACTCATAAGTATTCGTACAGAGAAATATTTCGGTTATATTCATTCCTATCTTTTGTACCATGCATTGGATAGTTATGAAAAGCTTACCGTTCGTTCGGAAAATTTTATCAAATAAAAAATCTAGTTTAGCTTCAACATACAGTAGCTATAATAAAAAACATCATATAATTTGAGGGAACTAAAAAAAGGTTAAAATGCAAAAGTTTTCGTACACTTACTGTAGTGTATGTACAAAATTATTTAATACTTTGTGTGTCCACCTTAGGCTTGAAGAACTCAATTTTTTTATCAGTAGTTACAAGTTACAAGGAAGAAGTACCTCAAAAGGCCTTGCGGCCCATACCGAGGAGGTACCAATGGCAACGGGTGCCAGGGAAAATTTTCTACACAATCAAATAGTGTGCAAGATTTGGTCTAACCTTTTCTTGAACTGATCCACCGAGGAACTGTTCCTGTTATTGAAAGTTTATTTTTGTTTCAACTATCCTAATAGTAGTAGAAAACTGGATAGAAAAGTAGAAGGCTCTCTCCCCACCCTCCGCTCCCTCCCTGCCAGAGGCAGGTACGAAAAAAGGTTGAAGAAAATACCTTGACCCTGGAAAAGTAGCCAAGGAAATTTTACAGGAAAGTGGAGAATATGTAAATAGCTCTATATTTACCTTGCTCACAGAGACACCGTGCAAGCGAACTCCTGCAGAGTTTCCTGAGGTTTTAATCTTAAACTATGAGTGTGTTCAGTCTATTCCTTTGAGCATCTTGAAGACTTCAATAAGCTGACCCCGCAACCTCCTCGTCTCTAAGCTAAACAGATTTAGGCGCTCCAATCTCTAATCTACACACTTAAATAGAGTGCAGGATTTGGTCTAACCTTTTCTTGAACTGATCCACAACTTCTGAAGGTAACCTGTTCCACGTGTCACAGATCTTATACGTAAAGTAATTCCCACACATACTAGTCCTAAACCGTTTCAAATCCAACTTCCAACCATTGTTGCGAGTTGGATTATCATTTAAACTAAACATGCTTCTAAAATCGACATCTTTGAACCCACGTCACGGAAGCGTCGATTGCAGCCCATATGCCTAATGGAAGGGATTGTCTTTGTGGCATTCTTCAGCCAGTTTTCAATCCACCTACCTACTTCCCCACCAACACCCAGCACGCGCACTTTAGCCATTAGCCGGCGGTGAGGTACCTTATCAAAGGCTTTCTAATCAATCGCCCTACTCTTATCATACTCACTCAACATGACATGGAAAAACTCGAGCATGTTGGTGAGACACGACCTATGCCGTCTAAACCCATGTTGGAGTCCCCAAGTAGCTTGTAGGAATCCAAATGGTCAACAACCCTACCCGCTAATATCCCCTCTAATTATTTACCTACGTTATTTATAGAGGTTCTAAAGCCTCTCTTCCCACGCATGAGGTAGCAGTAGGGTCCTAATCGTAAGAGTAGAGAAAGAGAGTTAATACTAAAAGTTTTTTTTTCTGCAGAGGAGAACATCATTAACCTAAGCTAAAAGGACAGAGTAGGGATGGGAAGGGGTCCTAGTAACCCACGGGACAGGTTTGTACAACAGACTTCACCCGCCCTCCCGAAAGAGAGAGAACCTAAAGAAATTGGCTGTTTATTGATTGGAGACTGTTGGCAACTCTGAATTCTACAATTTTCTTTGTGAATTTTTATGGAAGACGGACGACTGTACAAGCCCTTAGGTCGTCGTCGTGGTAATCGTGGTAAAGAGCTGTCTACAGATCTTAAGAGATCTATTATTGCTGCACGCAAGTCTGGAAAATGTTGTAGGAAGACAGAAGAAAAATTTCGAATTCCATTTACGACGGAAAGGCTTTGGAACAATTAAAAATCCACCAAGGTGTGGACGACCTTGCAAAATTTCAGAACGTACAACTAGACGGACTAAAAGAATCGCTGCTGCGAACTCACGAGTGACTGCGGGTGATATTTGTCGAACATTAAGACTAAGTTCGAGGTTCATCTCTCTACTGTACGTCGTACATTGAGAAAGAATGGTCTGCATGGAAGAGTTGCTCGAAGAAAACTTCTGCTACGAAAAACGCACAAAGAAGCTCGTTTAAAGTACCCGAAGAACCCATCATAATGATAGATTTGTATTCTGGAAAAAAGTTCTTTGGACAGACGACACCAAAATTGAATTATTCGGGAACAACAACCAACGGTATGTTTGGCGAAAATCAAATATTGTATTCGAGGAAAAAAACATCCTTCCTACGGTTAAACACTGTTGTGGAAGTTTGCTTCTTTGGGGATGTTTTAGTACTTCTAGTCC
The DNA here is from genome assembly GCA_023014485.1 of Bathynomus jamesi. Lineage (NCBI taxonomy): Eukaryota > Metazoa > Arthropoda > Malacostraca > Isopoda > Cirolanidae > Bathynomus > Bathynomus jamesi. The sequence continues at coordinate 181,550 of JAJOZX010001365.1, read as the reverse complement.
AAGAAAGTTTGTTGTCATCAATGGAATCATGAATTCGAAGAAATATCAGGAAATTTTAGAAGAGAATATATTGCCTTCAGTTCGGGAGTCGCAAATGGGTCGCAAATGGCTTCCGCAACAAGATAATGATCCAAAACATAAAAGTAAGAGCAGCATGAAATGGCTTCAACAAAGAATTTCAAGCTTCTCAAATGGCCCAGTCAAAACCCAGAATTTATGGTTTGATTTGAAAAAAGCAACAATTTTCTTTAGAAGAATGGGCTAAAATTTCAACTAAGGGACGTCGAAACCTTGTAGAAAAATACCCAAAACGAATTATTAATGTCTTTCAGACGAAAGGTGGACACACCAAATATTAAATAATTTTATAAGTAAATGTACGAAAACTTTTGCATTTTAACTTTTTTTTTATCTTCATCAAATTCTTTGATGTTTTACATTATATGTTGGAGTTGAGCTAATTTTTTATTTATTAAATTTTCCCAAACGAACGGTAAATTTTTCATAACTATCGTATGCATGATACAAAAGATAAGGACGAATATAACCGAAATAGTTCTCTGTACGAATATTTATGCGCGCCACTGTAATTGGTAGCATGTTTCATGCATTTCCAGCAAGAAAACGTGATTTCGCGTTTGTCAAAACTGCGCATCAGAATCTGGTTACGTTTGAATTGTTTTATTATTTCTGTTTATTACAAAAGGGAATTTTTGTGATATGGCTTTCCTTAAAATTAAATTTGGAATCTATTATTTGTTTCATTGCACAAAAAACCGTACACCAAATCTTTCCAAAAATATTTGTTTGTTACAAATTTACCCAAACGTTACAAGCAAGTTACAACAAGCCCTAGGCCCCTACCCACTGGTACCCCTCTCCCCATAGGTGGGGTAATATGTTTCGCGTCATGAACATTTTCCAAAAGTAAATATAGGTAAACCTAACGTAGCAATAACAAACTTTATTTTGGGAAAAGACAAAGCAAAGATCGTAATAAAATCTGTTAAAATACCGAGAATTTTCAGCGATTTCATGATGGTAGAGAACGGGGATCAAGTAAAGATAAGCACCCCCAGCCTTCTTTAATTAGCCTTATAAGGCTAACTAACGAAAATATGACGACCTAACCTAACCAATCGTCAAGGGCGTACAGTTGACTTAACGACTGGTTAGGTTAGGTCGTGATATTTTCGTTAGTTAGCATTATAAGGCTAATTAAAGAAGGCTGGGGGTGCTTATCTTTACTTGATCCGAGAACGGATTCTAAAACTACAGATTGCAACAATTATCGTCACTCTCTCATATATACAGTATTATATAGGGTGAGTCAAAAGTCCTGTCTCAAAAATAACTAAAATAAATACTTTTGAAGCAGGACTTCTGACTCACCCTGTATGTAGGTTAGTCGTTTTCAGTTCAAACATTAATCCTTTCAGGCCTGAAATTTGTTCACCAAGGAATTAATTTTTATTTGCGGGGGAGGGGGGGGTTAGATTTTTGGGGGTGCAGTTTTGTGTTAAATAGGATGCCAGAAAACCCTCTATGTCCATATTTTGATATATATATATATATATATAATAGCATACAAATATTTTTGGTAGTCGGATACGTCCGATCAAAGAATGTGAACTAAAAATGTCCTCCGGGTAAAGATACCTACAATACAGAACCAGTTTATTTTGGCCATTGTAGTGTACTTGATGAACCTTCTTTTCGGGTGACTCGGTTCTGCTCGTTTTGGCGTTAAAGGGTTAAGTAAACCTTTTTACCTTCATTTAAGTGTTAAATGGATAAAGGTCGAATTGAAATAATGTCGACATCCATAAGATCGAGTGTTGACATTATGAAATTCGAGTTTGTGTCCGTAATTCTATCCAAACCGGTGATGATAATTGCATGGCAACATAGATGGGATGCCCATTTGCAATATCACCTCGTAAGTTATAAATGTTTCAATAACACAACTTTATAGTAAGTTTTTCTAACATGTTATAGTGTTGTATTTTTTAAGGATATACTCTCTCTCTCTCTCTCTCTCTCTCTCTCCTCTCTCTCTCTCTCTCTCATATATATATATATTATTTTTTTAGCTTACTACTTACATCTTTATTTTTTAATAATTGTTAGTAACTGCACACTATTCAGCGTTCTTGATCATATCATCCTGTTGTTATAAGCGCGGCGTCAGATCAAGGTGGGGATTCCCTATCGTAGTCTACATAGAATCACTATTTAAGCATTATCAATGATTGTTAATTATTATAAAGACACTGCATACAAATATGAAGTATTAAAAAATGTGTGAATGATATCTTAAACCATTCGTCTGCTACAACAACACCGCAAGAGTTCTTTGTAACGTACGAACACAACGCAATACTGATCTAACAGACTTAACATGAACGCATGCTCATAAATGATGAGCGTTGGAGGAGAACAACTGACAACGAAAGTGACTCAGAGCTTAATACTTATGTAGAATGCGCCTTCGGCATGATCGAGGTTCCCAACTGACCAATTATCATTTATTTCGACGACGCTGAGTTGAATTATTTGAGGAAGTTTTATTTTGGGGAGTTGAAAATAAGTATCTTGATCCTCGGATGGTTTTTTTTTCAGTTTTGGATAAAGGAGGTGTCACGTGAAATACTGACGAATAAAGGAATTATTGTTATAATGCTTTTACGAATCTCATATATATATATATATATATCTATATATCTATATACACACACACAGGGTGAATCAAAAGTCTGGAAACAGGAACTATGCTTTACAATGTAAATATGCAATATATTTACATTGAAATGTTTCTAGACTTTTGACTTATCCTGTATATATAATATATAATAATATATATATATATACATATATATATATATATATATACACACTTTTTTAAATTTATTTATTCAAGTACATTGGGTATACAATACTGAGTTGCCTAGTACGTTTTATAGGATTCTCGGAATGCATGCACTCCAACATATACAGTGGCGCTCATAAGTATTCGTACAGGGAAATATTGTTATATTCGTCCTTATCTTTTGTACTATGCATAGGATAGTTAGGAAAAGTTTACCGCTCGTTTGGAAAAATTTAACAAATAAAACATTAGTTTAACTCCAATGTATAATGTAAAATATTAAAAAAATCTGAAGAAAATAAAAAATAAGTTAAAATGCAAAAGTTTTCGTACATTTATTTCCGACATTATTATTAATGCTTCGCGTGTAATAATTTAATACTTAGGCTTGAAGAGTTTAAAATTTTTATCAGTAGTTGGCTGTTTATTGATTAGAGACTCTTGACAATTCCGAATTCTACAATTTTCTCTGTGGAAAATATACTGGAAAAATGGGAAATTGGGAAGCATAAATAGCTTATCCACGTCTTCAAAGCACTTCCACTAAGATCAGCGAAGTGAAGCGACATTGGGACTGGTAAATGGTTGAATGGGAGACCAATATAAGGGGTGGCAAACAATGATTGGCCCCCCCCCCCTCCCTGCACAGATGAAACTAATAGAGGTACAAAAAAACTGATTGTTGCATCTTTTAGACAACTTAATTCTACGTCTAAACAAAACCACTCGATAGTTGGTGTTGCCTCCTTGTGCTTGGCGGACGGCTTCAAGTCGGCAAGGGTAGGAGGTGAGGAGAGACTCGAAAAGGTCAGTGTCGTACTCAAGATTTGGGGATTGTTTTGATGTGCTGCTCCATGGTCCGGCGGCAGAATCTTTCAGGATCCATCCTGAAAAACCGAGTGGAATCCCTGATGCTTGCTGAACCACCAGCCACCCGATTCTGCCGCCGGACCATGGAGCAGCACATCGAAACAATCCTCCGAAATCTTGAGTACGACACTGACCTTTCCGAGTCTCTCCTCACCTCTACCCTTGCCGACTTGAAGCCGTCCGCCAAGTACAAGGAGGCAACACCAACCATTGAGTGGTTTTGTTTGGACGTAGAATTAAATTGTCTAAAAGATGCAACAATCAGTTTTTTTGTACCTCTATTAGTTTCATCTGTGCAGGAGGGGGGGAGCAATCATTGTTTGTCATCCTTTACTGTTTTTCGAGTCTGTAGCCATCCTTGTTTCTGAATTAAGGTTCAGCTGTAGGTCCCTCCTATCATAAGACCTCTGACGTTGCAACGGATAAAAAATTAATGAATAACTTAAATTATTTCGTCTTAATATTTTACTGCACGTGTGTAATTTGAAGTTTTCTAACATAATTATTAAAATGATATTATATTAAACAGAAGCGAGTGTCTGAGAAAAACATGTATTCTAAATAATACACCAAGAAACTAAAGGTGCAGATAAAAAGGTTTCTTTCGATAGTTTCCTTGTAAACTAATTCACGCATTTTGCCTCTTAAACGTCTGCAATATAAATATTCATCAACGTTGCTTAAATTACTCTATTTCTAAAAATTCTTAATATTTATGTAAATATTCGGGCGTTTTGCCATAATTAAATTTGTCCTAGCTTTATATGTTAAATTATAGATATTTATAAATCATTACAGTACAGCTAAAGTACCTCACATTACTGAATTTTATCTCTAACGTTGATATTATTGCTTTATACGTCATACACAAATGCCAAACTCAACACCTTATCGAAAAAGAAAACGAATAAAAGAGAAAATCAAATATTTCATTCGCGAATGGGTTTCAGATGCCATGGAAACGAAACACGTTGTAAAAACTGTAAAGAAATGGGAGCTATATATTTTATAATAGTCAGAGGGACAAAACTTTTGCCGTCGACTATATATATATATATATATAGTATATATATATATATATATATGTGTGTGTGTGTGTTGTGTGTGTGTGTGTGCGCGCGTACGCGCGCGCTAAATATTGCAAAACAAAATTGACTGTAGAATAATATCTATAAATAAATGAATCTGTCCATCCTTTTTCAAAATGGAATTTCGTCATACTATAGAACATTCGAGGACATCTCTCACTTCGTCGTTAGTTTAATGAAAATTCGACTCAAAGCTTGTTTCCTTCCATATTTCAAAAGACCATTCCTCATGTCCTTTACGAACTTCCTTAATCAGGAACACGTTAAAGGAAACTAAAATGTGTATATATATATATATATATATATATATCCTCTCTATTATAAGGAAGTAAATCCAAAACTCATTAATTGCATAATTTAACCTTGTACTAACGACTAAAGCCATATGACAGGGGAACCTATAGCTTAACGTGAGATCCGAACCCTTACCTAATCCACTCAGTGAAACACCCTTCTTAATCTTTGAAATCGAAACGTTGGAGCTCGGAATTGAACCACAATTCATTTCTATTCAACAATGGAACCAGTGATGTAGTCGAGACCACCATGGCACGAGACAGACGGAGACGGAGACCAGAAAAGAAGGTCTCGAGTCCTACATCATTGAATGGACCTTAAAAACAAATTTTTGATCACTGATTTTCAGTGTAATGATAAATTATGCCCTCTTAATCGTGTTACAGTTACGAATTATAAATATCATTTTAGTTATTTCACTGTTATTGTGAATAAATTATAAAATTTAATTAGTTATCGATCAAATATGAATTGTTTTGGTTTTCTTTTGTTATTTGTCAAAAGATGTTTGTCAAGAAAAATTATATTGTATATGAATGTGCGGTGCTCGAACCCGGGACTTTCAGCTACAGCAAAACGCGTTACCACCAGACACATTTGATATTTATGTGGGGATTTCTTCTTTACGAAATCCATTGATTAAGGTGACTCAGTAGTCAGTATGTCGCTTCGTTACCCCGATGTCAGAAGTTTATACTAATGAAGTTCTTTCCTCTAATTTGAGGACAAAATATACTGAAATGGTGGGTCTCTCTCTCTCTTTCGTTCGTGAATCACTTTCATATGAGGCCCTCCAAGGAAGAAATGGCTAAGCGACAAAATTTTAAAAAATGCCAACAAATGCAGTTAAAGTTGTACCAAATTTGAAAATTATGACATTTTCAAATCAAATATTTTTATTTTTATATTTTAATATTACTGAGTTAATAAATTCAAGTATTATTTATTTATTTTTATTTCAGTTTATAAACTGATACTTTACCTAGGTCGTTGCACATTCAGCAATTGTAAGGCCTGTACAGTGTACATATGGTCAGCGAAACCAAAATCCTGTACTTATTTCTTTCGCCTCTGACAGACCACGTACGATACGTTGCACTCACATGACTTCTTCATAAAACCGATAGAAATTACGGAGGCCACGCGCGTACTCGTCAGAAATCCATGAGTCACGAGATTTATTCTTATGATTGTAGTACTACATAATACTGTATATATGCAATTGTCCGCCAACCCCCCCCCCCCCCTCCTACCACCACCAAGTAAAAGAATAAGAGAGCCGAAATCAAGGTTCAGAGTTTTCGAGATGCCTGGACACTGCGTTTGAAAGATTGGAGGTCACAGACAGGGGGAAAGATGGATTGAGGAAGATTGCTCCAGAGTTGACCGTTTGAGTAGATGAAAGAGTGAGAATACCGACTAACCCTCGCGTTAGAGGGTTCGAAAGATAGATGAATGAAGAACGTTCAAATATTTCATTATAATCTTCTTATCTGTACCTAAAAATGTTATTATAACTTAAATGTTGTAATTTTCACTAAAAATAATTGAGGTCAAACGATTGCTGTACTAATTTTTAAGAACGACTTCATTTGCATGGTGCAATATGGGAACATAATTTAAAGTGGGCTATATGCATTCCCTCGCTTCTCAGAAGTTCATCAACCACACCTTAAGACAAGGAAATTTTATTTCCCGGCATGATTCTGGATATGCGCTTGTACTTCACTTTTATATGTTTACATACGTAATATAAGTATATTAATCCTATGGATTTTTTCTACAGGAAGGTGGGGCTAAGGGCGAATGCCCGCAAAAACGGCTCTAAACATATAAAAATAAAATAAATGCGTATACTGTACCTATATACTTGGAATTATGCAGGAAAATAAATTTTCCTTGTTTTAACGCTTGGCTGATGGACTTCTGAGAAGCGAGGGAGTGCGTTAGCTCACTTTAAATTATAGTCCCATATTGCATCATGCAAATGCAGACGTTCTTAAAAATGAATACAACAACCGTTTGACCTCATTTATTTTTAGTGAAAATTACAACATTTAAGTTGTAATAAAATTTTTAGGTACAGATAAGATTATAATGAAATATTTGAACGTTCTTCATTCATCCATCTTTCGAACCCTCTAACGCGAGGGTTAGTTGGTATTCTCAGTCTTTCATCTTTCATAAAACTTGCCTATTTATAGTTAGCCCGTGGTTATTCGGTCGGGAATCCCGGTCAAATAACCTCATCCTTTCATTAAACCTATAGGAAAATTATTGAATGCCTATTTAGGTTAATTGAATGCCCGGTTAGGTCGACTGTACGCCCTTGACGATTGGTTAGATTAAGTCGTGATATTTTCGTTAGGTTTAACGAAAATACTCTTGTGTCAAAATTGTTGTTAACTGAAAAGAAGAAATTGAAGGTGTTATAAAAGAAAAGATCCAAAACAACTGATCATTCCTACTTTTGGGCGAGCTTTCGATTTTACGTACCTAAAACGAAAGATTATAAATTATTTGTAGCCTCGATTTTACATACCTGAAACGAAAGATCGCCGCCTTATTTGTAGCTTCGTTTATATGTATCTAAAATGAAAGATCGCTACGAGTTTTTTATTTAATCACTGAACTTAAAAAACTTACTTAAATGCGACCAATAACCGCGGTTAAATAGCACGTGGTTATTCGGCCAGGAATCCCGGTCAAATAACCCCTTCCTAAAAGATAACAATCCCGCTTGAAAAATAACATGGCGTAATTCTCTAATTAATTTTTACTGATGATAATATGTGAATTATTATATACGATGTCAGACGATGTTAGGCAATCGCATTCTTTACTTACCTTTATGATAGCCAGCGCGCGCGGGTTAGTGGATAACATCGTTTCCCTATAAACTAACGGAAGACACTGAGGTCGGGAGTTCGAATCCCGATGGCGCTGCGTAACAGTGATCCAGAAGTTACCGTAATGGGCCGCGTTCGTCTAACCTAAGCGCTGTGCCAATTCCTGGCCCTCCTAACTGAACGTTGATGATACAGGACTGAGATCGTATTACCTCACGAGTAAATTTATCGTACTTGAACAGAATATCCTCCAAGACAGTCCTCCATTTTAAAACAATATCTCTTCATATTCACGATTCCGAAAGAGGTTTAAAAAAACAGTCTACGGAAAATAATCGTAAAATTACGAGTATTTAAGACTGTATTAGCCAGAAATAAAAGGTTACTGAAACTAATAAACATGACATTATAATACAGGGTGTTCGGAAAGTCACTGTGCACTTATATAATTAATGTTTTTTTTATATTTTTATATTTTTATATTTATATTTTTTATATTATTTTTTTATTATTTTATTAGTATTTTTTTTAGTTTTCAACACCTTTTATAAGTTCTGACGATCCCATCCATAACCTCTATCATATATGCAATGTTATACTATTGTATGCTATTAAATAAATATACGTGCACAGTGACTTTCCGAAAACCCTTTAGAATCACTGTACTATATGTATATATATAGTTACAATACATAATGTCCTTTATAAAGATATCGTACAGCGGTAACAGTATTTTTTGTGATGTCTTACGTAGGTCTCTACGGAAACACTTCAGTTCGGACTGAACTTCACATTAAAACAAAGTAAGATGCGAGAACAAGGAACGTAAGTACTGTATAGCAATACAAGCGACACTTCTTACTATATATTCCTCATTATCTATTCATGAAGAGATTACAATCTCTGTTTAATCTTATCTTTGTCGGATTGCTTTGCTTATTACGTCCAGTCCACAATTGCATTTTGTAAGTTTTGTAACACTCTCTCTTTCTCTCTCTACATATATATTTTTAATATATACAAATTATATATATATATATATATACAGGGTGTCCCATAAGTCCGGCATCATAGGAAAAATAATAAAAAAAGGCAAAACAAAAGCTTTTATTTACAGAACGTGCTCAATATGTCCACCATTGTTTTCAATACACAAATTCAGATGTGATACCCAGTCAGCAAGCACACGGTGAATGATGTCGGGAGTAATGGTGTTACATGCTCCAATAATGCGCTGCCGCAAATGTTCAACACTCCTAATTTTCTCTGCGTATACCAGCGCTTTCAAGTGGCCCCAGAGATAAAAATCTAGTGGCGTGAGATCCGGGCTTCTAGCTGGCCATTCCACAGGCCCTCGACGTCCTATCCAATGACCAGGGAATTGTTGGTACAGGTATTCCCTTACTTGGGTGCTGTAATGTGCAGGAGCGCCGTCTTGCTGGAACCATGTTGGGAAATTTCCTTCTTCGTTCAAGACACTGGGAAATGCTTCTTCCTTGAGCATACGTAGGTAGGTGCTTCCAATGACATGTTCATCGAAAAAGAGGGGGCCTATGATGCGATCCTTCCAAATGCCACACCATACCATCACCCGAGATGCACCTTGTTCCTTTGAAGAGGTATACCAGTGAGGGTTGTTTTGAGACCAGTAGCGGGTGTTCTGTCGATTTACCTCACCATTTCCATAAAAAACAGCCTCGTCACTGAACAGAATGGTGGACGGGAAATTGGCATCCCGAGCATATTGTTCCGTAGCCCATTCACAAAACTCCATCCGCCGGTCGGGATCATCTTCGCTTAATTTCTGTAGAATCTGAAGTTTATATGGATGCCATTTGTGAGCCTGAATAATGCGATGGATGCTACTTTTCGACACTCCTGTCTCGGCAGACAATCGCCGAAGAGATTTATTGGGACTTCTGTTAAAATGAGCCAGGATAGCAGTCGCTGTATCATCGTCAGTGAACCTCCTTGAAGGTCCACTCCGTCGTTTATCTTCTATGGATCCTGTTTCCTTAAACTTTGCAACAAGTCTGCTAACACAACTCTGCGTTATGGGCTCGCTGTCTGGATGCAGTCTGTTAAATTCAGCAGCGGCCTCTCTTTGACTCCGATTTCCTATGAGTAGAATTATCTGGATTCGTTCTTCCTTGCTCACAGACATTATGGCCTGTAGAAAGAGAAAAATATGAATTTCTCCTATGATGCCGGACTTATGGGACACCCTGTATATATATATATATTAAAAAATTATGAAAATTATTTCACGAAAGTAACACGTGAATATATTTATGATGAAAATAACCACGAAGGAGAATAAAAATAGGAAATTGTGCCCAAGCACTTTCTTCAGCGTTTCTGAGGTCATTAGACGGAAGCGCTTAATCACTATTTCCTCTTTCATTTTCCTCCATGGTTATTTTCATCATATATATATATATATGTGTGTGTGTGTGTGTGTGTGGTGTGTGTGTGTGTGTGCATTTACTGTGTACGAGAAAAGAGGTAGTCAATATGTATGTACATTATTGTACACGGGTCCGGAAAAAAGTTCGCCTAAATTTTATTAGTCATTAAAACCAATAAAATATCCGAACCCCACCCTGAAAAGAAAAACTCTTACCAATTACTTATTATGTTTATGCTTTTTTTAGAAATTCCATATTTCTCGGAGAATTTTTTTCCGAAAATGCACAAGATACATTTATTATTATTATTATTATTATGTCATTTGCTATAAATATGTTTTTTCGCATATATATATATTATATATATAAGCTTAGAATGACAATCAAGGTCAGGTTTCCTGGCACAAGGCTAAGAATTAATTCATGATAATAATCGACAGGTTTTTTCTACTTCCTTTGCAACATATACAGTGGTGTAGTGCTGTGGGAACGCGTGGGAACGGCGTTCCCTTACTTTTTTTGGTAGACGGAACGGCGTTCCCTCACTATTTCAAATAAATCCGAACTTACAAATCTCTAACGTCATGAAATTTTAATTCCCACCCTTAGAAGAAATATGAGAAAGAATCATTAACTGTTTCATTTCTTTTAGCTTCGACTGAGGCAATGCTAGCCTATAAAGATCTGGTGAAACAGTCACCACGGCGTACCAGTTGTTAACTTTTTTTTAGTTAATCATTCCAGTTGTTAGTTATTTTTATTGATCGTACTGGATGTCGTATATCTAATGACACTGGAAATACTGCATCTTCAACCTTGGAATATATCCTAATATCCGGTGCATATGACCTCAAAATATCCCTGAAATTGGTCAGATTTCAAAAGATTTCCCGGGGAGCTTACAGTGCCCCTGGACCCCCAGCTGTATGGGCTCGCCGCGCTCGCCATTGTCTCCCCCGCATCTGAGTAACACTTTCAAAATGCGTTCCCTCACTTCTTTATTTAGCACTACACCACTGAACATATATATATATGTGTGTGTGTGTGTGTGTGTGTGTGTGTGTGTGTGGTGTGTGTGTGTGTGAGTGTGAGAGAGAAAGAGAGAGAGAGAGAGAGAGAGAGAGAGAGAGACTTGGGAAAGTCTTGTTCTTAGGTAACCAACATTTTATACGATATATATGAGTATATATGCTCCTATGTACTTTTATATATATATATATATATATATAATATTATATATATATATATATATATATATATATATATATATATATGAGTACAGCTGAGTATATATGAGTATATGAGTATATATGCATCAACGTATACATTTGATTTGATGTGTTATTTGTGATCAAATACAAATACAAAAAACTATTTTAAGACACCCACTAAAATTGTTTTAGAAGTAGCCCTGCTGTAGGTCACCTTCGTTATATGAGCTTAGATGTTACGACGGTGATTAAACAACAACAACAACAACAAGATCATAAACACGAATTAGAAACTTTAACAGCGATAAGATAAAAGATAATGTTAATATAATAAAGCGCAAAGTACCTAAATTTGTGTTGAAGTAACAGGAAAATGAATAATTGAAACTAAGAAATGATGAAACATTATCCCCTTGTAATATTCACCCTCAATGAAGATCCATATTCATTGAATTAAAACTGGTCTCTTTCCATAACTTTGAGAGAACATGCTTAAAGCTCTTGTTTCTGTCTTTGTTTATTTTCGCTTGTGATTGTAATGCCGCATGCGTACATTTGCTGCTCAACGTTGGGACGAAAGATCAATGGGTACATGTATTAATAACCAGCGGGAATGCTGCACCTTTAACCTTTTACTGACGGCTACTGTATATGAATCAAAGGTTGGATAGGTATAAAAATTAATATGTCTGCTCGTTTTATTTCAGTATTTATGTTTTTATTCACATTTTATCGAGAAAATAGAATTTTCTTTTAATTTTATTTTCATATAATTTTAGCACGTTCCTAAAATGGGAACGTTGGACACCTTTGGCATACAAATTTTGTGGATTAGGGCAATGATGTGCACAATGACTTCAGCAAGATGTTTATTCAATTACAAAGGAATGATATTTTATATATATATATAATATATATATATATATATATATATATTATATATATATATATTGTATATATTAGAATACTGCAACATAAAAATTCTTATCAGAGAAAAGTAGTAGATTTACTTAATCAGTGTTGGTGATATACCTCACTGCACATTTTTTGCAATCTTTTTATGCACTTTTTACACTGAAGTTTCGTGTTTTCCGTACAAACGGTGCATCTTTCTTGAGTTGTTGAAACTAGAACATGATTTACCCATCGTATCTTACAGCTGCGCAAGGTGGTGCAGTTGGACCTCCCTGGCGGTTCCATTCTTTTTCAACTTTTATGAGAGTCGCACTATTTCTTGTCTGAACTGCGGATGAATAATATTTACGGAGGGATTGACATAAAAATACATTCAGAAAGAAGGTACTGTAGACACGTTCAATATATTTGAAAATAGGTTCCACCACCATTTCTTTGAACGCAATCTTGGCCTGTATGATGGCAACAATCAGTCAAACATATCCACCCAACTCATTCCTCTATTGTACATACTGATTAGAAAAGGCTGAGTAACCACTCTTTCTTTTTCTCTTGCTTCACTCTCCTCTCTGCTCTCTGAACAGGATTAACGCCATAGTAGTAGTTGCTTGCGACAATAACAATAGAGTTGTCATTCCATTTCGCGCATAGCACGGTTCCACCTGATCTGAAATCATAAGAACCTCTTTCCTTTCTCTTCATTTCCTTATTGGTCTGAAGAGGACAATACCCGGTTCGGTTCTCTCGGATGGTACCACATGCTCGTATGTTCTTCTGCGTTAAATCGTTTAGTAGTTTGTAGCTTGTAAAAACGTTGTCTAAGAAGAGAATTACCTTGAATTGGCTGTAACATTTCATTCCCAATGCGGTGTCCTAGAGGTAAAGAGGTATTTCCTTCTTTCTCACAATAGATGGAAAAATTGTAAGGAAAGCCATTAGAATCACGTATCATCCACATTTTATATCCAAAGCGAACTGGCTTACGTCTTATGAATTGTTTTGCACTATGGAGGCCTTGGTATGGAATCATTGCTTCATCAATCCTAAGAAAAGTGTGAAAAGTTTAATTAATAGTTGAATTCATTGATTGTTTAATTAAAAGAACTAAATTGTATGGAGTACTATTTAGCAGATAATAATTTATATTTCTGCAATGCCATTTTCCAAAGACTACAAAATATAACTATTAGTGAAATACCTGAAAATTTGAGAAATTACTTGATATATAAATAGAGGAAAAAATATTTTAAAAAAACTTTGAGCACAAATACTTGTATGTAGTTACAGTATATTTAAGCAGTATATAACCCTACTTGACAAAAAATGTGAAACGAACTGTCCTGCAGCATTTGCAATGTATGTTCCCAAAATGGGAACGTTGTATCAGTAAATGGGTTAGTAAGATGAGGATAAACTGTATTTCAAAGCCAACTGTGTATTTTTGCCGACTGTATAAAGTAAACCATTGTTTTCAAATGCAAACACATACTAGTGACTAATCACTTCAAGTTAAACATTTGAGATTTCTTGAACTGAAAAACAATTAAGAAAATCAAACGTTCTGATTTTAGGATATGCTTACGTCAGAAAGTTTAAATTTTGTTGGCTTTATTGCGCAGTAAGTCGTTTCCTATGTTATTTTGTCTCGACATTCAGCGCTGCTTTTATATTCATTGTTTGTGAAAAAGGCCTAAGTTTTGGGCCGAGGCTGAAACTGTCTGTCAAATAAGTTATATTAGATGAAGAAAACATAAATGATGTTTACACATATATATACCTCGTTGCTGTTCCGTGCGTTGGTCTCTCTTCACACGAAGGTCAAGCTGGTGGCCCCGCCTCTAGGTCTGGCTTGGTGGAGGAGCGAGTTGCTTTCTTGCGCTCTCCACCGTACATAGCCAGGTACATCCGGCTCATCTGGTACCGTACTCAGCCAGGCATCTAATCTTCTCTTGAAGACTTCAACTTTGACCCCTGTAACGTTTCTGAGGTCCTTTGGAAGCTGGTCAAAAAGTCTTGGCCCCCTGACAACCAAGCTATTTTCCTTCAGTGGTGAGGTGGTCCCTTGTCGGGCCTTTAATTTGGGAACACTACACATTCTGCCTTTCCTATTTTCCAGTGTTGTTTGAATGGTAATTGGGTTTAGTTTTAGTTTTGGTACCAGTTTTTCGATCATTTTCCATATGTAGATTATGGTGTAACCTCTCTCTTCTTCCAGGGAGTACAGATTTAGTTTACGTAGTCTTTCCCAGTAGTTGAGTTCTTGCAGCCATCAATCTTGGCTGTGAAATGTCTCTGCGTTTCTTCTAGTTAATTGGTTTCTTCCATTTTATGTGGGGGACGTCAAAACTAAGCAGTATTCAAGTTTTGGTATAATCAGTGTTTTTAGCAGGCGAATCATTAATGTTCTGTTCCTTCTTTTGAACGTTCTTAGTACCTGTCCCGCGACTCTTTTTGCTTTATTTATCGCTATCTGATTTTGTGTTTCGAATTTCGCATCATCGGTCATTATTACCCCCAGATCGATCGCTTTCGTGCTTCTCTGAATTTCTTGTCTATCTGGAGCATAATATGCAGTCTGTTTAAGTTCCTCTTTTTTACCATATCTCAAGAGCTGAAATTTCTTGGTGTTAAATGTTATGTTGTTGTCCATTTGTATATTTTGTTCGTGTCCTCTGCAAGGCCTCCACTTCATTTACGTCGCTGATTTTTCTGCTTATCTTTGTATCGTCTGCAAAGGATGTTACTATACTGTTGCTGTTTACTCCACTGTCTATGTCTTTTAGCATGATAATGAACAGGAGTGTGGCCAGTACTGTCCCTTGTGGTACTGAGCTGCGTACTTCCGATTCTAATGATGATATACCTTGAATTTTGACGCCCTGTAGACCTTCTCTGAGGAAGTTGTACGATATATATATATATATATATATATATATATATATATATATATATATATATATATATATATATAATATTATTATATACTGTATATGTATGTTACTCAGACCGTGCATGGAACAAGGAACTCTTCTGGGATATTAAATTCACTATAGTTCGAATAAGTAATAATAAATGGCAAAAACTGTTTTTTTTTCTTTTTCATGATGGAAGCCCAACGTGGGCAATGGGTCACTAGCAAAGAGGCCCCCAAATATAACTTCCCTCACCAGCCATCATAAAAAAGAAAAACTTCAGTATTTGACATTACTTATTTGAACTATAGTGGATTTAATATCCCAGAAGAGTTCTTTGTTCCATGTACGGTCTGTGTATAACATAAAAATATCTCAGGGTACCATTCTGAGATGTAATATATATATATATATATATATATATATATATATATATATATATCTAATTTTAACTGCAAACGACACACAGTATAATTAATGTAAAGAACGACGCTTGTTCAGAAGAGTTTTCCGCACAAGAAGAGGAGACAAAACGAGCAATGAAAAATGAGGCACCTCCCGGGAAGGTGCCTCATTTTTCATTGCTCATTTTGTCTCCTCTTCTGTGCGGACACTCTTCTAAACGAGCGTCGTTCTTTATATATATATATAATATATATATATATATTATATATATATATATATATATGATTGAAACCACGAGGGGAAAAGAAACACAAAGTGGTTCGTGGTTTTATTCATCATAAATATTTTCACGTGTCACTTTCGTGAAATAATTTTCATATATATATATATATGTCGCCGCGCTATGGAGTCCAGGTACCCCGAGCCCCGAGAACTATAATAAGTAATGTTAGGCGTAACGGTTATTTTTAGTCAGCGCGTCTCTTCTCCAAGGTGGAAACGTGTACCACCCTCAGTTTTTCTCTTCAACCAAGACCCTTTCGGTTTATCTCACTGAATCGGTATAATTTATCACTGTACACTCACTTTATCACTATACAATCGATATGTCATTTACCCTTCTTCGATTTAAGTGCATGTTTGCTCAGTAATCGAGTATAAATTCTTGTAGAAACTGTATTCAGACTTCGATGACTTTTATGCTCCCCATTCAGTTTTTTCAGATTTAAAACCAAAGTACAATACATTCATATAAGGGAGAGAAGGGTAATTCCAACGAGTTTGGTTCCAAGTTATACTGTTTATTTACTACAAGGAAAATGACTTTCAGTTTCAAGTTTAATTCACACATATACCACGAAAATGCGACAGCCGGAATTTTAAAAAATAGAGCAAAACAATATTCCAGAATTTCCTTCAAAATATGCAAATGTCACTTAAAAATTCTTTCATAAATTCACAGCTAAAGAACAATTGGCATTCAAATGAGTTTAGTCAAAATTTCGAAATTACTAAATAGAAGTATAGTAAAGCGATTAGATATACACTACGTACAGAAAGAGCATGTCAGGCCGACAGTACTTCACAAGATTACCCCACCCAATGAAACTGTGCACGGGCTTATATATTTAAAAAATGATTCGGTGGAGTCAACTAAATCTGACTGCCTTAAAGGTGGGGTTTCCCTGAATTTAACCACTCACAAGCTAACGGGATAGCTACATTAATAGTAGTGGTGTACTGATACCAAAATTTTGGCCGATACCGATACCAATGCCGATACTTCAATTTTGCTGATACTTTGGCCGATATCGATACCGATGCATCGGTACATCACTAATTAATAGGGATTAGTTTTCCCTTGAAGAGGGTTGGTTCTTGATAATCCAGCAAAGATTCCGAAAAGGGTATAGTTTTACACGAAATCTTAAATCAGATAAGGAACTTATGGTCTGACGGAACAAATTTCTGGAAGATTATAGGATGACTTGTAAAAACAATAAATCAGCGGTAGCGCGATGGAGTTTCAACGGCCCCGGTCAGTAGATTATAACTTAGGTGAGGAAAACAACTTGTGTTATGTAAACGTTTTTGTGTTATCTGGTGGCCATACGAACTGTGTGCTAGCCACATGAAAGGAACAGATCTAAAAGCATTCGGAATTGACGTCATTTTGATTAGCGTTTTATACTTTTAATATTCTTATCCAGTTTGTTTAAATGGATTTCCTTATGCTCGAACCATCGGGCGGACACGCACACACACACACACACACACACACACACACATATATATATATATATATATATATATATATATATAATTAGTATATAGTGTATATATATATATGGTACAAATAATTTTAAGCCTTGCAGTTAATGCATAGCAAATTAGCTATTAAATAATAAGTTACGGTTATAATGGCTTAATTTAAGGATACTTTTGTCATGCATTGCCATTAAGGCGTACGGAATAAAGTATTCTCATATTAAAGCACTTAAAGCATAGTAATTATTCCCTTTTCTTGTATGAGGTGCTGCCAAATCAACCTCTAAATTAAGTCACTGTCTGTAATTATACTGTTGCGCGGGCTTATCTGCCGCACGATTTTTATAGGGATAATCAGTAAGGACTCAGGAAATTCTTGATGGTCCCAATCAGTCGGTTGTCGCAGGGAAGGTCGAGTCCGTAATTTGCAAATAGAGTTAACTCATCGAATAACTTGATCACTTTTTCTCATTTTTCTTTCTTCAGTTGAAGATGGAACAAAACACGGGAATTTCTTAATGTTTGCTTAAATTAAATTCATTGAAGTGATGAATACAAAGCAACAATTAATTGCAATGAAGTGGAATAGTTTTCACAGCTTGAACGACATAAAATAAAACAGCCTGGGGATATAAAGTGGACGGTACTTTTTATACTCTGTTCTTTCGTACACGAAGAACAGTTACAGACTTACGGGCTATTCCTCACAAACATGCATAGGATACGGAGTGAGGCACATTCAGTAACATTAATCGGAATTAACTTACAATTATTGCTTGATAAATTTCAAAAGTTACTGTAGGTGTACTGTAGCTATTTTCGCTAAATGTCACTTGGAAAAATAATATTTATTTCGGGCGAGGTAGTGTTACACGAGTTTCACAAAGTCTTACGGGCGGTTGCCCAAGGGGCGGGCTTGGCACGAAGGCCCAGGAATGACAAGAACCTCGATGAAGCCTTTGCTCGAGGCCAAATAATTTTGACAGGCGGAGTATTTTAGATTTCAAGAACAACCGGATCACCTGAAGATCATGGTCCCCAGCCTCAATTACCAAGTGATATCTTCGTTAAAACTAACGAAAATATCACGACTTAACCTAACCAATCGGCAAGGGCGTACAATTGACCTAACCGGGCATTCAATTTAATTTATTATTATATTTGGTACTGTAAAGCAAAAAACAAGAATACATGGGGGCCCTGATCTTCAGGTGATTCGAACAACTTATTGGGCGGTTCTTTTCCGTTATCTACCTATGATATAACAGTCCGCCGAATAGCGTGGAGCGATATAACAAAACCTAAACGTTTAATTGGTAAAACCTTGCATGGAAATTAACCAAACGAGCACAAGCAGTGCTTTGCTCGTTACTTTATAAATGTAATGCCGTTACCGTTACCGTTACTACAGTCTAAATGTAACGCCGTTATCGTTACAGTTACCATTTTTAAAAAGTAATGAGTAACGGCACCGTTACTCGTTACCGTTACTTTTAATGAACTGTAAATATATTATATATATGCATAGGTATATTATAATTTATATATACATAAAATATTATATTACATAAACATTCGCTTGTGCGAGCATGTGTTGGTTTGTATCCACTAGTTAATTAATGCATAGGCTATGAAGTCTGTGCATGCCTTCATTGCGTTGTTATGACTTACAAGGAATAATATTTTTAAAAAGTGAAACAAAATTACTGCAAGATTTATTACACTGGTATGCATATGAAATTTTTTTGTCTGCTGTGAGGGTTTTTTCAACTCATATTATATAATTCGACCATGCTGAATTCGAAAATGACATTGGTTTTCCTCAATCAGGTCAGGTTTTTCTCTATTGGCCATTTATTATAAGTCCAATTTTATCCCAAATTTATTGATTTTTTAGCTTAAACACTGTAGATACGAGTAATATTATAAGAACACTCGTGAAAAATGAAAACATTGTGTGAATAAATACTTTTATTCATACAATGAATATGGAAAAAAGTTTATTGAGGAATGAATGAAGTTTTTTTGGCTTTCCGTCTGTGTTTTTCTTCGGGCACGTCTCGCTTCAAACACCAGCAATAGTCCGCCAGCATATTGATATCCCAGTTTCCCTGGTACCTCTCTTCCATTATTTTGATATCTTGGTGAAATCGTTCACCCTGTTCCTCACTATAATCCCCGCAATTTTCAGGAAAATAGTCCAAGTGGGACCACAAAAAGTGCATTTTTATGGACATGCGCGACCCATGAGCTTTGAAAGCTTCCATCAAGTTTTCGACAACGGACTCGTATTCTGGACTTCTACGCTTGCCAAGAAAATCAGTGACAACTGATTTGAATGCCTGCCAGGCATTCTTCTCAGTTGGAGTCATTGCGTTTTCGAACTGAGTATCCTTGATCAAAGTTCGAATTTGAGGACCATCAAAAACCCCAGCATTTAGTTTAGCATCAGATATATGAGGAAATTTACTCTCGAGATATCGGAATGCTGAACCCTCCTTATTCATTGATTTGATGAAATTTTTCATCAAGCCCAGCTTAATATGAAGTGGTGGGAGCAAAATTTTTGTTGGTGGTACAAGGGGCACTGAAACGACATTATGCGACCCAGGTTCAAAATTCTCTCTGGATGCCCATTCACGCTGTGCATAGTGCTTCTCATCCGCTCGGCTATCCCATTTGCAGAGGAAACGTGGGTATTTCGTGTATCCCCCTTTCATTCCCAATACAAATGCCACAATCTGAAAAAAAATGAAAATATTTAAAGAATTTAGAGAATTTGTTCCATCAGATAAAAAAATCTATGCATTGGACTGTATCACTTCTGTGGGGAAGTTAAGTGTTCTTATACGCTCTCAAATAACCTTTGGAAAAACAACATAGTCAATAGCAATAGTTTACTTATGATATTAGTATTACCTTCAAATCTCCACAGATCCTCCAGTTATGTTGGTCGTATACGAGAGCATCCAGTAAAATTTTCATGTTATCGTAGCTCTCAGTAAGTTGTACGGAATGTGCTACAGGGACTGATGCAACCCTATTCCCAATGTTGAGAAGTACTGCTTTCAAACTTCGTTTAGACGAGTCTATAAATAGCCTCCATTCTGATGCGTTATATGGCAGGCCCAAGGATTCGATTAGCCCCTCAACATTGCAGCAGTACACTAAGGAAGAGGTATTTTCGTGCACTGCAAAAAACTTGCGGAATTCTTCCTCTCGTTTCCTATACCAGGAGAATGTTGTTCCCGGAGCCAGCAAGTTGTCCTCTCGAAGTCGTGAGCCCAAGATCTCGGCAGCTAATTTGGAAAGTCCTAAATCCCTGGTAAGATCATTAAGTTTGGCCTGGTTGAGAGGCCTCGGCTCATTTGAAGGGGTATTTGTAGGTATATACGACTGGGACTGGTCATTGGCATTGGTCATTGATTCATCATCAGAATCATCGAAGTCCAGGGTTTGAGGTGGGTCGGGTATTGGAATTCCAGGACCATGGGGTACAGGTCTCATAGCAGAAGGAATGTCAGGGTATACAACAATGTGTTTATTCTTCTTGTTAACTCCTGAAAATAGAAACACAGAAACATGGATATAAAACTTGCATATGAAATAGAAGAAGCATTCAGACAGTGGCGGCTCGTGAGGGAAGGCTGCGGTCTGTAAGATATGAAATAGGTCGATGGAGCCTGTATATTTTCTTTCTTTTTCATTCATATTGTCCCTTCGGGGACAATATGAATGAAAAAGAAAGAAAATATACAATCATTGTATATGTAAATGTAACTTGTATAACAATATGTATGTGTAAATGTATTTTCTATAACAATATGTATATGTAAATGTATGATTACCATTATGATGAATATTATGCTATATATGGTGAATATTACATTATGGTGAATATTATGTCAAGTTTCATACGAGGATTTCAAAATATTTAAGAAAAATAAATTTATAAGCCCACCTTGGAGGTTTGTCATGTAGAAATAGCAATCTGTCACGTGATCCTTTCCTTCTCTCCAAATCATGGGAATTCCAAAAGGCAAAGATTTCGCTCTGCCTTTGCTCCATCTTCTCAAATTTTCAATGCACGTCTTGCAGCACATATGAGGGGCGAAATTTTTGTCCTGGTCCCCTAGCTTAATTCCAAAGTATGCTCTATACATTGTCTTCACAAATTTAGTGATTTGGGACTGGTTATTTGGCATGGTAACCGTCCCACATATGTAGCAGAATCTATTGGGATCATTTTTACACGCTCTATTCATTATGAAATATTTTATCTATATGCCTGAAAAGTAAAAAAAGATATTATACAAGTGAACAAGTGATGATAGATGTTACTGTTCCAATTCCGCTTTGACAAAATCACGAAAAATTCTATTTTACTTATGAGGCCATAGCCGGATAACCTGAGCTGATTGAGAAAAAACGGATTGCAGATTCGAAATCAGCAGGAAAAACTCTATAAGAATCACGTACAAAACCCTTGACAGCAAAATTGATGCATACCAGTGTTATTAGGAATTGCAACATAACAGAGGATGTAGCATACTATAATCAACACGCACTTTGTGTTACCCGCATGACACTGAAAATCGGCAAACACAGAGCTGTCTAAGAAATCTTAAATTTTTTAATTAGGCAACACGAAGGAAAATTATATTCGTTATAAACGAACTTATTAGACGCATGGAATGTATGACCATTATGACAATAAACCTAATTTAAGAATTATCTTATTACGTCTTAACTAAGGCGTATAAAGATTGGCAGTATTGCGAAATTTGCTATAAAGTATCCTATAAGTATCGTACGTATCATATAATGCGCAAAGATTTCGTAGAGGAAAAAGGGAAAATTAGATCACAATATTTTTACAGAAAGAAATTATTTTTACATTAATTACGCACTGAGAATAATGAGAAATTTCTTGCCAATTACCGACAACCAATTACCCATTTCCTGTTAAATTAATAGAACGGATGTAAACATGCTTATAAATAATTAGGATGCTATCTCACAACTATTAATTAAAAGTTTTTCAGTTCTTATCGCAAAGTTCGTTAAGAGTTCTCCAAATGAGTTAATTCTCTTCTTGCACGTTTAGAGTAACCTGTGATTACATATGTACTAGTTGTGTTATTCATTTAAGATTCATTTTAAAAGCTATTTCGTTGTAATCTTTCGTGTATAGTTTATTTGTTTATAAATGGTTATGAAAAACCTTGTTGAAAGTTTAAAAGCTGGTTTCAGATGGTAAGTATGATCGAAGTCTTTTGTACTCTCTCTCTCTCTCTCTCTCTCTCTCTCTAATTGACTTATTAGTATTAGTAAACAGATCTATACTCATTTTATCGGCGGGAAATATACCAACAAATCTGTTAATTTAACCTAAAATGAATTAAGTTAATTTGACCAAAAGAGAATTTTACTTAGTTGAGGTTGAAAAATCGACGCATCTTTTGTGGTCTTCGTTATTAAGTATGAAAAAGTGTTCAAAATAGCCTTTACCTAATGACTTATTTAATAATGGAATAATGATGGGAAACTGTTTGATACTTTTGGGGAAATTCATTTTATAAATTCTGAATTATGTTTTGAACAGAATTTAATTGGGAAATGCCGTGATTTAATTAGTTTTTGTCAAAATCTTGTAGAGAAATATCTGGATTTTTACTGTCAAACAAATTTGTACTAGTAGTTTTTGTAAATACTGGTTCAATATGGTTAGTTTAAGTTGGATTAATTAAGTTAGGTAAGGTAACATTAGGTTAAGTCAGATCAAATATGGTTAGGTTATGTTGGATTAATTTACAATAGATATGTTAAAGTTAGGTTAAGTCAGATTAAATATGGTTAGGTTAGATTAGATATTTTTATATTTCATCGTTTTTGTGAGCCCAAATCGAAACAATATGGAAGAGAAATTTTGTATTCGCTAAAATTTTCTCGACGTCTTGAGAGTTTGTCTCGCACAGAGAAAAAAAAAAAATTGTTGACTCAAAAATAAGTGTTTTGTTTCATCAAAATTTATTTTTTATTTTTAGAAACTCAAAATTTTAGTTTCGTTTTACAAAATGTGTTTTATTAATAATAATTTACAGCGTAAACAAGTATTTAGTTAATGGAACAAAATTTGCGTTTGTTTGTTTTAAACAAAAAAATAATTTAAATTAAGTATAAATTATTTTAATTTTTGAATTACCAAAATACCTAATTTATTTTACTGATTTTTTTTTAATTAGAATTTTGTCTCTTAATTACTACATATTCGATAAAGAAATTAACTTTTTTTGGTACTAAAACAATTAGCATTAACCCTTTATGGACGGGTTCATGCGTACATATACATGTATGTATGTATGGGTTGTCGTTCAGGCATATTATTCATTAGTGTAATTCTACGGTAACAAAATAAAGGGCCTCAAAATCTGTGATAACTAATTAAAGGAATTATTATATTCTAAAATCTAAACATTGCTTTGATCCAGACAAAAAGTGGTCAGTTAAACGTGTCTTCTTGTTTTTACAAAAAAATTTTCTCTGTGCGCGATTCTCGTCGATCAAAAGTTTTGTCTTGTGAAAGGCACCAGCGTCATTTAATTTTTAAATTATATTTTATTTTGTATTCATATGCAATGTTAAAAAGGGAAAAGTACAAAAAAAATTCATTTTCGTTATTCCAATTAACAAGACATTGAGGTCTTGGCAAAACAAAAAAAGAACTCGACCGACAGGAAATGTGGAATAAATTCTCGAGATGTGGCGAAAATTTTCTCGAGTGTAAAATTTCTTGACAAAACATTAAATTATCTAATCTAGCCTAAGCAAACTTGATCTAATTTAGTTTAACTTAGCTTTACCTCACCTAACCTATCCCGTCGATCAGAGAAGTTAAGCGACATTGTGTCTGGATAGTAGTTGGATGGGAGACCGCTCTATGCGTCCAGATTATGTAGCGACCCGTGAATCCCAGGCAAAGCTGTAGATCCCCTCTGTCATACCATCTTAGATGTTGCGAAGTTAAACGACCCAATCAAACAAAAACATCACCTAACCTAATCCAACCTGACTACATTGAACCTACATTTACAAAGAGTATTATTAGAAATTTGCAAGAGAGAACAAATTCCAGGAAATTATTTCTCTACAAAATTTCGGGTAAAAGTCGAGTCTAGTTTTTGTAAATGTAAAATAGTTCGTAATAGAATCTTAATTACCAAAACACTAATTTTTATCCTCATCGCAGAACCTGCTTTGGGGTAAAATATCTGAGGATGAGGAAGTACCACGAGCTGCTCATCTCATCAACTTCGCTCCGCTACCGCTACGTACGAAGTAATAATCACCATTTCCTATTCTACAGGGTGTCCCGTAAGTCTGGACCCATAGGGATTTATAATATATTTTTTTATTATGTTATTATTATTATTTTATTATTATTATTTTTTTATTATTTTTTATTATGATTTTTATTTGTGGGGCCACTTGAAAGCCAAAGTGTACGAGGTCAAACTTCAGAACATTTTCCACCTTAAAGCACGCATTGTGGAGGCGTGTCAAGAAATTTCCGCGACTGTGATTCAGAAAGTGCTGTCGCAGTGGAGATTGCGTCTTCAACTATGTGTGCGACACAACGGCGGACACTTTGAACAGATTATGTAATAAATTTTTGGACTATTTTGTAATTTTATTATTTTTCCCTATGGGTCCAGACTTACGGGACACCCTGTACATCGTCCGTTTGCACACTTAAAAATAGTACTTAGTGTAGTTTTTTATTTCATATTACGAAAGAAAGTAGGTTAAGATAGATTAGTCCCAGGTTTCGCTAGATTAGGTTAGGGCTTTGTCGCGGCCATGTTGCAGCATCGTTTCCCGTTGATCAGTGAAGTTGAACGACAATGAGTCTGGGTAGTAGTTGGTGGGTAGTAGTAGTAGGTGATGAAGTAGTGATCCGTGGTTCGGATCTCACGTAAAGCTGTAGGTCCCCTCCGTCACATGATCTTTGCTGTTACGAAAGAGGTTGAACGGATTAAGTTAGGTTAAGTTTCAGTAATGTAAATGTTGTTAACGTCCCCGTCGATCGAAATGCGTATAGGACAGATCTCCAGTCAAAACTCTTCTTTCTGCAAGCATGTTAAAAGCCTTTCGCTTATGTAAACATGGGATCAAATGTAGAATTCGGACCCCAGCCTTCTTTAGTTAGCTTTATAAGGCTAACTAACGAAAATATCATGACCTAACCTAACCAATCGTCAAGGGCGTACAGTTAACCTAACGATTGGTTAGGTTAGGTCGTGATATTTTCGTTAGTTAGCCTTATAAAGCTAACTAAAGAAGGCTGGGGTCCGAATTCTACATTTGATCCTAAACATGAATACTAATACTTTAATTGCAGTGGTCATGTGCATGAGATCACGTTGCTATCTATACTAGGAAACAATGCTTGTTGTCATGACAACCCAAGATAAATGCGTACTAAGAAATTTGGTCATTCATAGCACAGAGCTAAGAATTAAGTAATAAAGCACCCGACTTCTATAACCTAAAGGGTCTTTTACTTTTATTTTATAGCGATTATTGTAACGTAAGAGGATCCATTTAATGATTTTTTTTATTTAATTTGCAAACTTCTCTGAAATAATTTTGTATTATATTTTTTTATATGGATTATGTATCATTCCCATTATTTCTCTATCTGGCAACTGTTCAACTTTCGCTATTCAGCTTTTCCCTGAAGTTGGCTAATTTTGAAGAGTTGCCAGTTAGTTTGTAATTTATTTTGATTAATTAAAATACTTAAAATATTTGATTTTAAAAATGAGGTTCAACGGTTTCCTTAATAAATATTGTTAAATATTTAACTGATAAAATTAACTCATTTGTTGAAATGTTTAATTAAACCAATTTATACGATAATTCAACTCATCGGAAATTCATATTTCGTCATCACTGCATTTATATGAATTTTTTGTTAAAAACTAAATTTCGTTAACAAATAATATAATTCATATTTTTATAAATAATTCCAATAAAATTCGTTTAATTTTGCAAAATTTTAAGAATTTATTTGAATTTCAAGTTCCAAGAATTATTGTAGAGCACGAGAGAAAACCAAGTTGTAATTTATGACGACCCAAACTATTATAAAAAAAAAAAAAATTGTACATAAAAACAAGAAACCTTCCTGAATTGGGACTCTGGGAGCAGTGAAGTTACTGAAGTCTGTTTGAATTTTTTGAGAACTTCAGTCACGCATTCGATATCTTACGAAGTGGTTATTCAACAAATAACAGAAACATTTATTATTAATTACTAATAAGAGATATAAAGCAGTGTTTTTATTTAAGGGTGTATAAATTGCCATTTGATCAGGCTTATAAGTGTGAATAATTGTTTTTATTGTACATAAATAAGCCTATCGGAACAACATATTTTACACAAAAATGCTGTGTGGGAAGTATTTAGATTTCTTACCTTGGAGAAGAAGGTGAGTCTTATCGTAAGAGTTAATTCAGGAATTGTAATTTTTGTAGTCTCTTTGTATTTCGAGATGTGATAATTATTGTCAACACACGTCTGAAAGACAATATTCACTAACTCATTCAACCAATCCAATCACTTTCGTATACAGGGAACTGGTAACTAACATACATTCCCATATAACTATAAAAAAAGGCTTTCTATTTAATTAAATTTCAACTTTATTAGATTTTAAACTTTTTAAGTCATTCGTTTTTTTATTTTTTAATGTCTTCACATTATGTATCAACAGTGTGACTGGTAAGATATCTTGTTGTTAAGAAAAAAGGGCCTTATTTGTACTGAGCAAATTGAGGATACTTCCTCACTCGTCAGAATAAACATTTCAAATAATTCACCTTCGTGAGAATCAATGAGCCCCGCTTTAAGTTTTGACAGAAGCTGTTGTTCCTAAACAAACAAACAAAAACCGCGTTATTCTAATTCATAAACTCGTATGATTCTTTTATATATATATATATATATAATTATTAATATACCTAATTTTAGTGTGCAAACAGTGCAGTGATAATCAGTATGCGCAGTAATAATTTCAATTTGTGCAGTGATAAATTGAAAATCTTTGCAGTGATAAATTAGGTTCTATATCCGATATAGAACCTAATTTATTACTGCGCATATTGCTTATCACTGCACACTAAAATTAGGTATATATATATATATATATAAAGGGTGTCCCACAAGTCTTGGAGGGGTTTTATTTGGCTATAACTTTTTTGTTTGGGGACCAAATAAAAAAAGGTTTGTAGCACTTGAAAATATATTTATTGCGATTTTAATTACAAATTTAATATCTGGTGAAAATCTTCATTTTCATTGCGTAAATCTAAAATCGCATTAGCGTACGTTATCCGACTCTGATGATCTTGTGGTTTAATTTCTTGAGCAATTTGAATTTTGTACGGGTAAAAATTGATATCCTCTCTTAAAATTCGATGTAAGGAACTTCTTCAAATGTTTAATTCCTGGCTGCGTCGTCGGACTGATGTGGATTTTCCTCAACGCTTTTACGAACCATCTCAACCAGAGTTGGATTTCGGCTTGTCCGAGGACGCCCAGTCCGTGGTTCGTCTCCCTGACCCTTTCCCATACGAAATTTAGCGACGTACCGTCGAATAGCTCGATTAGAAGGAACAGAACTTGTGTTGAATTTCAATCGAAAAGCTCTTTGAGCGGCAACGATGGAAGAATTGTTTGTCAA
The DNA here is from genome assembly GCA_023014485.1 of Bathynomus jamesi. Lineage (NCBI taxonomy): Eukaryota > Metazoa > Arthropoda > Malacostraca > Isopoda > Cirolanidae > Bathynomus > Bathynomus jamesi. Next base: position 153,212 of record JAJOZX010001365.1, on the reverse strand, counting down.
ATAAAGTTCCACAATAGCGACTCTTTGTTGCTCTGTCCAAGATTCCATTTTCATTAATCGCAGCAAGAGTACTTTAATTGAAAAAAGAAAAAGAAATAAATTAGCCAAATAAAACCCTTCCAAGACTTCTGGGACACCCTGTATATATAACTATTACGCAGGACAAAGCCGCTACTTTTGCTCTCTTTTGCGGAAATGTTCTTAATCTCTTATTTTTTTACTTATAAAAGCAGTTCCTTAACATTCATTCGTAATATACAGGGTGTCCCTGAGGAAAAGGCCTCCGCCTTTACCTGAGGAGTGTAACTCGCTTCCATATTATCCATTGCTCGTTATTTCTACCTGCAACAAAAAAAAAAAAGGTCCCAAAACAAAACATCAATTTGAACATTTGTTTTAGTTTTAATGTATTAATTTTGTAAATTTGATTTAAAATAAATTTTCCTACGAGACCGGACTTATGGGACACCCTGTATTATTTATTTACTATTATAATATAATAACCATTAATATATAATATTTTAACATGTACTGAAAAACCGGTCATTAGTATTTAAGAATTAGTAATAATGTAAATGGATTTATATTAATTATAGCCAGTACGCAGCTCACTGCATGGGTAATAACACCATTTCCCTATAAACGAAGTGAAGACACTGAGATCGGGGGTTTGACTCCCGATAGTGCTGGTAATTATAATCCAGGAGTTAATGCAATGGACCGCATTAGTCTGGCGGCTCACTGACGTGAGCGCTGTGTCAGTTTCTGACCAGTGTTAATTATTAAATTCTTCAAAAACATAGTTAGTTACTAGTTAATAACTAAGTTTAAAACTGTTAAAACTGTTATACTACATAAAACTTAGTCAAACTTAGTAACTGTAGAACAGTGCAAAAATCGCAGTTATGATACATAATTGTGCTACTCAGTATTCAAAATTAAGAGTTTTGTCGTTTATTTATCATGTATTGCAAAACACTCACCCACAAATTATGTAAATAAAGCAGATTTTCGCAATTTTTGACTGTCCCCAACCAACCATTTTGACTTCCCTAATCACCTACGTAATAATTTGTGGATGACCCTTCAACAACACTAGATACAGATCACTATTAGATCAGAGGTAAAGAAAAATAGAAACGGAACAAAACAAAGTCTGATCTCTCTTAGTAATACAGTACTTCTAATGTATTTCGGAATGGATTCCAATTCGAGCAATTTTGAATCCTAACACACGCGTTTGAATTCTGTCAGCACATGCACCGCTGATGAGGTTTTATTACTCAGTACAAAACTTAGCAACTAAGTTTTAACTAAGTTAAAAACTTATTATAAGAAACGTAGTTATGAGCACCAAAATAAAACTTTGTTAACTAGTTGTCGTGTATTGGTATGTTTTTTAATAAAGATAATAATGTCTAATAAGAATTTAATGTTTTGTTTATAAAATTTGATAATGTTTTGTTTGAAATAAAAAATGTAAAATACTAATTGGCGATATCTGAAATGTGCCGACGTCCAAAAACGGCAGTCGTCGGACGGGCGTCCTTGTTAGGTGTTTGTTATTAATATGTTAGCATGAATTTAGAATAGTTAATTGTCTCTCTCCGCGATTAAAGGTTAATGATAGGCTGCACTCGTGTTCCCCCAGTTGTTAAATTGTTTCGGCATAAACCCGTCTGCACGCGTTTATAAGGTACATTGAAGCGAGTGTAAAGCGAAGAAAGAGCAATGATAAAAGGAAAATAATAAAGTAAATAACAACAAATAAATGAGGTACACTACATACTAATTATAGTTGAGTTTTTAACCGAGTTTCTTTGAGTTTTTAACCTAGTTAAAGAAACTCGGTTATAGTAACTATCCCAACGCTGCTCGTGACCGATAATTAAAATTATATAAATTATGGAATTATTATAAATAAATTTATAAATTTTATACTGATTAATTAAATTTAATTAAATTAAATTTAACTAGGAAACTTTGCCAAAATAATTTTAGTTAAATTTTAAGTTTTGTCTTCTGCGTGTTCAAAGATAATATTAATTTTTAACATTTCTTTTTAATTAATATGAACAATATAACTTGCTCATTTCGGAACAGCTCATTTCATTCTTAAATAATACCCAGCTGACTAAACGCGATCTGATTTTCAGTCGTTATATGATTTGTTTCTTCAAAAGGAATTCCCAAAATATTGGTGGAAATGATTTAATTGGTCGAAAATTTTCGCCGATTTGGGGACGTTTGTGCAGTTCTAAGAATAAATAATTTCCCCAAACTTCATTTCACTTTGTTGCAAAATCAGTTTCCGGAATAGTTTCAAATCCTCACTTACTATTCCAGTACGCACTTGCGCACGCACACACACACACACACACACACACACACACACACACACACACACGTAGGCCTAAAAGAGTAGCTGTAATTAAGTCTTTGTTCCGAAATCGTGGATTCTTTCAGCCGTTTTACGTTCTCCGGTGTCAATGAACAAAGACCTAAAACTTTTATACTTGGGCAGGAGGCGGGAGAACAATGAAGAGCAACAAGCTGAAACGATGGAGCTCCATCCGGAAGGAGAACTGAATGGTGTCACTGTGAATGACAACGTGAGAAATGGATTCAAACGTGAAAAGAATTCTAAATGTTACATTACAGACGGAAAGGAAGAGGAAGGAAGGGAACGGGGAATCCACATTCTATATATGCTCATGGGTACAGAAGAGTTCCAAAGAGGAGATCCAGTTTGCATTAACTTCCTCAAAGTGAGTGGTTTTATATATATATCTCTTATGTATAGTGACATCATATAATTAAAGTGAACATAGAAGCCAACCGGAATGTTTCATCAACATTTTCCGACAACGTCGAAGTTCTTGTCAGTGTAATTTCGAAAGTAATTTAGTTGTTAATTGATGCATTTCTTAATTTGATGAGTAACTCTTACTTGACTTGGTAATGAATGAGAAGGGAAATGAAGAATATAGAGAAGAGAAAACTTTGTTAAAAGAATTACAAAGAATACTTTTAAATTTAATGTTATTAATTTTATTAAATAATGCTTCACTATGACTATTCCTATGAAATTTTAGACCGTTTAATTCGGCCGCACACAAAATCGTCCTTAATAAGATAATATATATATTTTTTTTATGTAGGAAGGAGTAGGCCAAGGGCGAGCACCCGCAGAAGTGACTCCCTCCACAGAAGGAGAGTCGAAAACAAGGTCTTCAAGGCTCAATGATGCCATTTTTTTTTTTAAATTTTGAAAAGATTGTAGAGTGTGTAAGATGCATGTATGTGTCGTGAGGAATAGAGGGAGAAGTGTGTGTTTGAGAGCATAGGCCTACTGGACTGTTCACAGGGTAGATGAGACACGGAAAAAGACGAGTTGAGGAGGACAGTGACAGGAGAAACGGGAGTTCCAGCACTCCCTGCCTCCTACCTAACGTCCTCACCCTCCGGAGTACTTCCCTGGTCGATTGGTATCTATCTACTCGTACAATCTCCTCCTTAGACTAACGTGTCTTATATTTATATTTATTTTTCCTCTATTGGAATCAGAAATCAAGTGAAGAAGTCATTCGCTCCCTAATGCTCTTCTTGTTTTGAAGTTATCAAGTTTGAGAAGAGAGAATAACGAAATACAATGAAATAACGTACGAGTAAAATCCAACACTTGTGCAAAAAAAAAAATAAATAAATAAAAAAAAAAAATAATAATAATAATAATAATAATGATGAAAGCAGTTGTTTAGATTAAAAACAATAATTGTACAACAAATTTACAATCACAGTGAAAAAAAGGTTAAAATTCGAATCATGCGTGTCTCTATTCATGTTTTGAAACCGCGGAAAGATTTCGGTCAATTATTTCTCAATTGGCAACATTCTGAGTCATATTCGCAGCCCAAAAGTGGGAATCCCAGATTTGGGTGGGGAAGAATTTCCTGATTTGGGAAATAATAGAAAGAGGGGTTTAACGCAGTTGCGGGCCCGTGGGGGGTATTTTCTTTATGAAAAATCTAATAAGGTTGGAATGGGAATGTATTAACTTGAGAACTGCCTCCTTTAAGATTCCCACTTTGGAATTCCTCATTTCTGAACGAAGACTGAATTGGGAATAGTCAAGAATGGGAATAGACCCTATCAATCATCGTTGTCCAATTAATTAACAGGCAAAATTTGAGATGGAATTAGTACACCATCAATAGACTATTATAATATTCCTTTTTTTATGATCGTTTCTTGCGTTGGAGGACAGATGCAATAAGACAGGGATTCCCACCCGTTTAAGGTCGACGTACCACCATTCTTTACTCATTACCACACCTAAGTACTCGCATCTACAACTAATATTATTTTTTAAAAACATTATCATTAAAATAATTATCAATTAGCAAGCTACATATTAAAGCCCTTTTCTCTACCACCGTGGTACGCGCACCACAAGTTGGGAGTCGCCGTAATAAGACATTTGTATTATTGTGTGACATCATTTAAGGTTTTCTTTCTGTAATTCTTATTATTAACATAGTTTTCATTATTAACAAAAACTCTGCATATTTAGAGACGCCTGACATTCCACTATAAAACACTGTATCTGCAATAAGAATACAGGGCAAATATGTACTGCAATATATACACACACATCAGTATTTCCCAACCTTGGTGTGCCTCCTAGGAGTGCCCCTCAGGGGTGCCACAAAATTGCACGAAAAGAACAAAAATAAGTAATTAAAAATTTAAAAGTAACTGAATTGATACAAAAATTTTAAATTAAAAAATACATTCCCGATTTGTTTTAGTCTACGAGTATACGGAAACGCATAGGTTCAGTTTGAATTATGTGGTGCTTTGGGTGGGGTGCAATTTCGGGGTGCCACGAAACAAGAACAGATGGTACTGGGATGGATGCCTTGACTCAGAAAAGTTTAGGAATCACTGGCAGGTGATTCAGTATGTCATTAATATTGAAATTTACTATATATATATATATATATATCATATATATAAAATGCTCATGACATATGCTATGTTAATATAAACAAACGCCAATATATTTTATATTCCTTTAACCCTTCATTGTATAAAATAGTTTCTCTAAGAGTGAATGAAATTGTACGGTCCTGATAGGGTCCTTCCTGTTTTTCTCAAGAATTGTGCTTCTGTGCTGACACCCTGCCGAGGCAAACTCTTTCATCTGGTACTGTTCCTTCCCGCTGGAAGTTTGTTTTAATTCAGCCTATTCCAAAGAAGGGTGACGGCTCTCAACCGAACTGCTTTGATTTCTTTCTTTTCCAAAGTTTTTTAATCCGTCCTTAGTATATTCATAAACTTTAGAATAGATTAAGGAGCGATTCTTAAACACCTTACTACTCGCACTCTTCTTTCAGATTGTCAGTATGGGTTCCGCAAGGGACGCTCTACTGGCAGTCTTCTAGCAGCATATCTCTCTGACTCTTGGTCATCCTCCTTTCAGGATTTCGGTGAAAACTTTGCTTTTGCACTACGCATATAAAAAGCTTCTGATAAGGTTTGACACAAATCTTTACTTTCCAAACTGTCCTCCTTCGGTTTCTCTCCTGCCTGTTCTTTCATCTCTGATTTCCTTTCTGGCCGATCTATAACTGCGGTTGTAGATGGTTACAGTTCTTCTCCTAAACGTATTTGGTGGTGTTCCTCAAAGCTCTGTCCTGTCACCCACTCTCTTTCTTTTATTTTATTTATCAATGATCTTTTAAGTTGCACTTCCTGTCCTATCCATTCCTATGCCAATGATTCCACTCTTCACTTCTCCACCCGCTTCACAAAGCGTCCCTCTCAACAGTCACTCCATGATTCGTGTGAGACGGCTATGATGCACCTGATCTCTGATCTTTTTGCCATCTCAGATTGGGGCAGAGTAAACCTTGTGGCTTTCAATGCCTCATAAACCCCCTTTCTTCATCTGTCTACTCATCACAATCTTCCACACGACTACCCCTTGTCTTCAACAACTCAATCCTTCCTCTTCTCTTGACATTTTTGGCGTTTCCTTTTCTCGTAATCTTTCCTGGAAAGACCTCAAATACTCTTTCTAAAACAGCTTCTAAAAGGTTAGTCAGGTGTGCTGTACCGGCTCCGTAGTTTCTTTACTCCCACTCTGTTGCTATCTCTGTGCAGGGGTTTTGTTCGGCCCTGTATGGAGTACGCTTCTCATGTGTGTAGTGGCTCAACCTACACAACTCTACTTGACCGGGTGGAATCAAAGGCTTTTAGCCTTATCATTTCCCTGCCTCTTACTGACTGTCTTTAATCTCTCTCTCTTCGCAACGATGTTGCCTCGCTATTACTATAAATGGTAATAATTAATTATTTTTAGATGTGTGACTGTCAAACGAGCAAACATCTGTAACAAACAGTGCCAGGGTACTTTGAAGGTAGTTTCCTAGACGGTTTTAATACATTTCTCGCCCTTAAGTGTTTATTGTGGAGTTTGGGTCGCGAAGATTGCGATAGTTAGATATGAATTATACTGTAATTATTATAAATACAAGTGTCTGCGTACATTGAAAAATGTCTGTTGCTGTGTCTACAAATTAAAATGTCATTGCTTTTAAAATAAGTTCTCAAACGAGCAGTTAACTAAATGTTTTTTATCACGATATAAACTTTAGTCTTGCTTATTCTCTATTATGGACGTAAATTCATAGGTTTCTAATGGTAGTTGTCATAGTTTCAAAGCGATGTTATGGGTGTATCGTGGTTGTGCATCATTCTTAAAAGTAACTAGTTTTCTTTCTATTTCAGTACATTTACCAGGGCAACGTTGAAGGTTTTGACAATTACCTGAATGGATTTTCCAAGGAAGAAATTAAAACTTTGAAATCGGTGGTCAAAGTCTCCTCCACATTCTTTGCTTCAAGGGGGATGAGAAAGCTCTGAGACTTGTCCTGGCTCATGACGTCGATGTAAGTTTTAAAGAAAACAGTAGAGTTTTGCTCAGATTAAAAATATTAAAATAAAGACAGTGCACATTCAATTATTTTAATGAGTTATACACTTTACTGCAATTTACTACAGTCATTACTTCTTAAAAAGTTAAAATTTAACTCTTTTGACCGCTACTTCCACTGAAGATCTCCAAATATGATAAATACAGCATGTTGTGTTATGGAGTGAAATAGCAGTGATCAGCAAATACTCCAAACAGGACAGAGGGACTGGGTTTAGCTTAGCAACCTTATGTTCACAGTTTAACTTAGGTGAACTAAAGTGTAAATTTTGGTGTATTGGCTATGCCTAACCTGAATTAACATTTATAAGAGTTCATCTTTAAATACAAGCTAACTTTTAACTTGTTAGCTTGTTTCATGACCATCAGTCCATCACTACTGGCCTAACTTAACAGTAAGGCTAGAACTACTCCAGGCTACTCCAGATTAACGTCGTGGTTTTAAAGTACTAACTTTATTAATAAAATAATTAACTCATCTATATGCACTTAAATGATATGCCGTTATCCAATGCTTCGCAGTTACTTCCTTTAACTTGACATCAAGAGCAAATAGTTGTATCACTACTTACTAAAAAAATTGTTGCATGAGGTTTATTTATTTATTCACTAAGCATGGTTAGCTTCACCGCCATTAGTTAGCGATACTCTTTGCTTGAAATTTTTGTAATCTCATTTGAAACTGTCACTCTGCATAGAACTTTTAAGTATCTGTAATTTAGTTTTTTTTATGCTGTATGGTCGGAAACCAATTCTGTGAAGAATAAAGAGCAGTTTAGTTCAGTATAATGAAAACAGCATTCAATATTTTTTCTTTCAAATATTCGGTGTTATAGCCTAAGAGGGCTAAATATTAGTAGGCTGAGGCAGAACATTCAACCTCAAGAGAATGCCCTATTCGGCCAAATATTCAGTATTCGGTACATCTTTAATTAATATATACCGTATATATATATATATATATATATATATATATATGTGTGTGTGTGTGTGTGTGTGTGTGTGTGTGTGTGTGTGTGTGTGTGTCTTACTCTTTAAGTGAATTCATTTATCCAATTTAGGCTTTGACGTAATCGTAATGAATTTTTTTATTGTTGCATGAATGTCGCGCTAATTTCAATCATTATTGATAATTTCTCATAACTTGTAAAAAACTTCGTAGCAAATTATGTTGAAGTTATGAAATGATAATGACTGACTGGGATATTATGATAAGAAACTGGATCTGTGATAGAAAAGACAGTATATTGAACAATGAGAAAGGATGAAGAAAATGGGTATGAATAACGAAAATTGTATAAAAATATTTAAAATCAAATTAAGGAAGACAACCGTCTCAAAAAAATTAGACATTTTTCGAGATAAAAGGAATTTTTGATGAGTAATGAATCGAAAGTTGTAAAGTTCGGTACACAACTATTGTGAAAGAAGAAACCCAATGTTATAAAATTACTTTAATTCTAAACATATGTTTATTTTCTCTAAGTTTTCTACAGGAAATTTTGTAGAGTTGCCCTTTTTCCTAGCTCAGAATCACTTTCTGTACTGCTGCGGAGTTTTTGAATTACCCTATTTGTACAATCTTACTGGTGTAAAGACCTTTATCATATTAACTTAACCAGATACCTTTCATTTCTTAATTCAGAAAATCATTTTTCAAGGTCCTTCGCCTTCTCGTATTCTTATATTACCAAAACTAAGTCTTCACCTCTGCATACGAGCGTAGCACGTATCCTTCTGAAGAAAGTGTGATTAGTTTTTAGAATAAACCCACTTAACAAAACATAATTACGAGGAGGAGGTACTACTCGACCAATGTTTAGCTGAAATATTTCGTTGATCAGAATGTTTTTCTCCTCAGTTTTGTAACACTAAATTTTACACCACCTTTTGTTACCCCCCATCTTCAAACTTTTGAGGCAGTTGAAAACTCTGAAAACGCCTGTGACATAACTTAGATGGGTGAAATCTTAATGAGTTTTATAAATTAGCTTTTTTTTAATTGCGTTTATTAATATTTATATTCTTTTCTTTTTATTTTTAGACAAATTCTGTTAATGCTGACGGAGTTTCACCTTTACACTTGGCAGTAAATGAAGGATGGACAGAAGGAGTCGAGATACTCTTATCTTATGGGGCATCCGCCAATATATTTCCCCAGTCAGTGAAAGCTACTTCATGGCCTTTTCAAGAGCTTCCAATACTTACTGCCGCCAGAAATGGGGACTTCGCAACTGCTTCCGTCCTTCTGGACCAGAATCCTAATCTCCATTTAACCGATTCCGAAAGAAATACTGTCCTTCATTTAGCGTGTTTTGCGCATTGCGTAGATTTAGTAGTGCGTCTACTCGAAGATAAGCTTATTTTAAATGAAATTTTGAACAGTAACAACAGAGGAAACACTCCCTTGCATTGTCTTATGACTGGAGAAAATTTACCTGAAGCCGAGGAGGAAATTCAGGAATGCGCTCAAATGTTGCTTCAAAAAGGAGCTAACATAGACGCTGTGAATGCAGGGAATAAAACGCCGCTTTATTTGGCTGCTCGTGGTAATCTTCCGTCAGTTGTAAAATTTCTTTTAGAATCTGGAGCCGATCCATCAATTAGGAGTCGAGAAGGGAAGACAGTTCTTCACGCAGCTTGTCGCTCGAGCAGTCATGAATCTCTCTCTCTGTTATTAAAATGTGGAGGGACATCCAATCTCGTCTTAGTGGAGGATCATTTCGGTTATGCTCCATTCCATATTGCTGTGAGCAGTTGTTCCATTAACTGCTGTGAAGTACTTATTCGTAACGGAGATCATCTTACAACAATAGACTCATTAGGTAGATCTAGATGCTCTCTGGTGCTAAGGAACATGCCATCGGCTGTGCAACTTTTGAAAAAGTTATTTGATGCTAATATCAAAATATCGAACGAAGACCCAGACGATCCCGAATTCTATATCAAGATGAACTTTTCAGTATTACTTTCCAAGTCCAGCGATGATGTTGAGGCTTCTCTAATATCTGATTTCAACGGCTCTGAAATGGAATCCCTGCTAAAGCATCCATTAGTTGAAAGTTTCCTTTATCTTAAGTGGCATCGAATAAGAGCGTTCTATTACATATACGTGTTACTTTTCTTGATATTTTTGTTTGTCCATACTTTTTACATTGTGAAAACCTACACCATAAACACCGATTGGGAAAAACATCCACATGTTTTAAGGATGGTAAACATAGCTCACATAATTATGGTGTTTGTTCTTGTAGTTCCAGGAACAATTACTATATTTGCAAATATAAGAAAATACTTCAGACAGTGGGAGACTTATTTTAAGATTATTGCCTTGTCAACTGCAGCTTTCGTTGTTTTCGCGAGAAATTTCGATATCAGAAACAAGGAAGTGGAAAGGCACGTAGCTTCGGTGTCCATTTTCTTCACTTGGGTGGAGTTCATGATGCTCCTGGGAAGATTTCCTTCTCTTGGAATTTATATTCTTATGTTTACTAGAGTAGCAAAGTCTATAATTAAGTTTCTCGTCGCCTTCTCTCCCCTTTTAATCGCATTTACACTTTCTTTTGGAATTGTATTAAATAACATCAAAGTGTTTGAACACTTTCCGATAGGGTTTGTCAAAACACTCATGATGATGATAGGAGAAATAGATTACTCAGATATTTACGACAAAACAAAAGAAGAGAGCACAGCCACAATGGTTATCAGCCAGTTATTTTTGGTTGCATTCTTGTTCCTCATTCCTGTACTTATGGCAAACCTTCTAATTGGTCTCGCAGTCAACGATCTCCCTGACCTTCAGTATCATGGAAAGGTTAGAAGACTCGTAAAGGAAGCATCTTACCTCGAGTCGTATGAAAGACTGCTTCTCGTATTCAAAGAGTGGACGTGCATACCTCCTGTAGCCATAAATTTATTTTCGGGTAGGGGGGCCATCAGCAGAGAGTTAACCATTTACCCAAATCGGCTCAAAAGATACAAACTGAACTCTCCTAGAATTCCGTCTGAAGCAATAAAGGAAGCCATCGCTACTGGTACGAAGGAAAAGCCTGACAAAGACGAAAACTACTTGAAAATCTCTTTCGGGGAATTCTATAAAGAATATAGCAATGATCGAGAACGCTTAGAGAAAGCGATAGAAACTTTGTATGAGGCTCTTACTTCTGTCGATAACAGACGGAGTACAAACATGCCTCACAGCCCTTTTAAAAACAAAAGGAAAGTCAGATCTTTTACTTGAGGAGTTTGAATAAATAACGCCCACGAAAAAAAAAAATCCAAACCCCTTTTCAAGAACTGCTGTCACCTTCTATTACTGTTTGTTCTAAGAGCATCAGTTTGAAATAGCCTACGTGTGAGGACGACACAATGAAGGTCTCAAAAGGAAAAACATACAACCGACTATAAATTTTTAACTGTTTTAACACAAATCTAATCTTTGCCAGAAAATATACACAACACAGAAAAGAAAGAAAAAGAAAAAGTAAAACACTTTCACAACAGTGAACAAGCTCAATTAAGTTCTAGTCATGGTTCACAATATTCACAAATATACTCGTGTATTTCATTAAGTTATAGTAACGGTTCGCAAATATACACTTGACGTACATTTCCACCATAATGTTTATAAACTTTATGACGTATAGTTTCACCATAATGTTTATAACTTCAGGTCATTCAGTTACAAGGCCACCTGAGCGAAATCACTTGGGTCACAGCGTTAGTAAGAAGTTATACAGGGGACCATCCTTCTAACGTCCCGAGCGTGCTAACTAGATTTGAGCCTTGTGGGGTCGATGAAGAATTCAGAGAATGGCCGTTGTCCTTCTTGCCAATATCGCGCTCCTTTAGCGACTGTCTTCGTGATTCTGTGAACGCTGTTTGCGATCCTTTGGTTGTGTGCTCTCGGACTGGGTAGCTGATTTAAGGAAGTTCTCCTAAATTCAACGAAATTCTTTTCCTTCAGGAGTGACCTCACCGAATCTTATCGAATCTTCTTAAATGAATGACTTTGTTAGAAGAGTGACTGACTTCTTGAACGAATCCATAATCCATAATCCAATCCGAACCCATCCAATCGACTCGAGTAAATTTTTGAAAAGAAAGAAAATTTCTTGAACTTTCTATGCTCAATCTTAGGAACTAAAAATAGTGACTCGTATTTTCCTTTAATATAAAGGTGTTTTACTTTAAACTTTTATTGATTACGCTTATGTTCCAGAGGGAACTTTACGTTCCCAACATATGTTTAGAGATAAATTACAGATAGAAAAGAGAATAGCAAAACGTGAACTTTTGTTTACCTCAATTTTGTAATCTCAATTTAAAGTACAAAATACGTTCTTTATTGTCTACGAATACTTTGATATTCGTTATAGAATTTGTTATAAATTTAATTTTTTAAACATTCTTGATTAGCAAAAATGAGTTTTATATATAAGAGAGAGAGAGAGAGAGAGAGAGAGAGAGAGAGAGAGAGAGAGAGAGAGAGAGAGAGAGAGAGAGAGAGAGAGAGAGAGAGAGAGAGAGAGAGAGAGACTCCATGATGAAAATAAGTACAGTAAATTATCAATCAATTCTTTAATTTTGTTTACATTTATTGTTTTTAAGTCTGATTTCTGCACATTTTAATGAAACAATTATTGCTTTATTGATATTGTAGTTATAAATTGTTTAAATTTTGTTTTCTAAGTCAAAATAGCTTATGCAACTGTTGCGCTTTCAGACATTCAGCTTTTTTACGATACTCACTGTACGTCCAAATTATGAAACTTGATTATTTTAAAATTCATCCTTTATTTCCAGTAAATTAACTGCTTTTTGATTATTACTTTATTTCTATGTATTGAGATTATTCTTCAGATCTAAATATATTATAACAAGAAGTGAGTTGTTTAACACAAATTCCGAAAAAAAGTACTCTGTTTAATTTATGATGCGATAATATGTACACGAATTACGGAGCTACATCCCATACAAATGAGAACTTCGTCGACAGTTTATTAGCCTAGCCGGGCTTATCTTATCCTCATATAACCTAGCTATATCCTTAACCTAATCTATTCCATAACCTACCTAAACCTAAGTCACATATAGTTCGTATAATATCTTGTCAAGATTTTACTTAAACCTGAAATTAAGTTTAGTCTTTGAACTGACACAAACATGGTTGGTGTCGAATACGATGCGACCTTGTTTTTTATTCATCGAGAAAAATTATTGAACTTAACCGAGTTTAAACTTTAAGAAGAGTTACAACTTTCACTCGAGATGTTGACGTGTAATCCTCAAAGAAGTTTATGTTATTAATACATTCACCAAATCATTTCAAAATGGACAAATTGCTCAGTTTGATTTGGCAGTGACATGGTTACTGATGAAATGACACTTCGACGCTATGGCTAATGTATTTATTATTATTAGTAGTAGCAGTAGTAGTAGTAGTAGCAGGGCCGCCGAGAGCTGTCCCAGGCCCCGGGGGAGGATTGATATATGGGCACTAGGCCCTGTTTACTCAGTATTTTATTGTGAATGTTTTTTGTGTACGTAACAAGCAAACTGATTATATGTCCAAGTCACTATTCAAAACATACAGTATGAATAAATAACTCAGAGGAAAATGACCATTTTATTTTTCGAATCAATTATATTAATTCTATCACCATACAATTTACAAATGCAGTACCAGTCCATGCAGGCAAGACAATTAATTGTTTACTGCAAGATTTTCATAATTAGAAGCGTACTTTCTTTGCCTTCTCTCTAGCGAAGTGGTAAATGATTCTGATGAAGTTTAAAGTACGGGCTAACTGGCTTTCAATTACAATGGTTCCCAGATCTGTCAGTCGGTCTTGGGCATTGGTGGACCGCAGATAATATTTTATCTGTTTCAGTTTGACTATGATAATCTCTATAAAATGTATATTCATTAATTATATTTCCTCTCTGTTATTTAACCAATTGCTTTATTAATATTTTTAGATTTTATCCCCCCTCTTTCCGGGCCCCCTAGAGGTCCGGGCCCCGGGGATTTATCCCGGCTTCCCCGCCCTCTCGGCGGCCCTGAGTAGCAGTAGTAGTAGTAGTAATACAATACCGAAGTTTCTTTGCCAATCCAGAACTACCTACAAAGGTTCGTCGAAGTGAGGCAACAAATAATGGCACTTAGAAAGAAATAATGATAATAAGAAACTTCAAATATGAAAAGGAACTTCACTTCTGAACATATGAAGCGAAAAACAACCTATTCCTTACTTTTTCATAACTTATGGGCGGAATATTTGATAATTATAAGCAGAAACTTTGGGTTATAATTATAAAAAAAAATAATGTTCCGGCAGAGCCATATATTTCTTTTATAACTGATTCCTCGAAGATGCTCAGCTTCGCAAATGTTTGTTAAACGCATTGTCTCGAGTGCCCATGAGGTAACTAAACTTGATCAGTATACGGTCTAATGCAAAGAAATAAAAAATTCAGATAATCTAATTATTCAATCTAATCATGGTTCTTCCCAGATATCTTTCAACCCTCTCACTACGGGCATAGCTTTGAAGCGAATTATACGAGTTCAAATTATAATATATATATATCCCCCATTTTTAACCCCAGAGGGTGGAAAGAGAGGGAGATACCCTTGGTTTATAAACTACACCCGGAGTTCAGAGAAGATTAGGAGTTGGTTTATTTACCACACCCGGATCTGAGCGCAAATTGGACGTGTAGTTTATATGCCACACCCGGAGCGAAAGGGTTAAACTCTGGGCTTCATGGTATGAAAATGTTTTTCTGTACCCCCACTTAACATCGATGTTGTGAATTTTCATTTATATTTTTTATAGATTTTATTAATACCACCTGAAACACGGAAATTATTTTTCTGCTAATAAAATTATTATTATTATTATTATTATTATTATTACTTTTCCATACCGGACAATAAATACACAAATTCTGTCACAATATTATTTCTGAACCGCTTGCAGGCGCGGATAGAGGGGAGAGGGGAACGCGGGGATTTAAGATTTGTCATGCTGGTGTCATGTAAATATTGCCAGCCCAATATTATATAATATTATACAATAATATTAAAAATTATTAATTATTATTAGAATACTGGATGTCATTCTTGTTAAAGCTAGAGGAATTAAGCCTCCGCGCCCCTCTCCCGTGTATCAGTGCCTGGTTTGCCACCCTGTGTAATTACTGTATTTCATTCAGACCGGATATTACGATGTTCTACACTATACATATATAAGCATCTCGCATATGTCTCATATTCATAAATGGTAATCCAGGAGTCTGTACCCACTACCATACAATATTTATCTGGACGACCCTGTGGGAAAAATCTTTGAGAAAATCATATATAAACAACTAGTAGCGTTCGTCACAGAGGAAAATATACTGTCATCTTATCAATTTGGCTTTAAGACGAAAAACTCTACCGAAGGTAGGTATAGGAGCTTATATAGGTATAGCTTATACTAGGTATAGGGACTCTATAAAAAAAATGTAAACAATAAAAATCTTCATTTGCAATTTTCTAAAGCTTTTTGACTCGATAGAAAGCACACTTCTAACCCCCATATTGACTAATTATGGAGTAATAGTGGGTATCAAGAGAGTGGTTCAAGTTCTATTTAAATAATAGAAAGCAATACGTCAGACTAAGTAAACGTGAATCAGACTTTCAATCAGTCATACACTGAGTACCACAGAGTTCGATAATGGGACCTCTTCTATTCCTATGGTATGTCAATAATTTCAATAATTGCCATAACGCAACCAGTATTTTGCAAATAAATTATCTTCAAATCCATGAAAGCCCTCGGATATTAGATATCACAAGAAGTAAAACACAAAATATAAATCTTAGTTTTTCTTGACTTGTCAAAAGCCAAGATATTTTACTAGACATGATATTTTACTAGACAAATTAAACATGGCACAAGGAGAAATATGCTAAATTGGCTTAAATCATATCTCTGTAATCGTCACCAGTATGTTAAAGTAATAGACATTACATTGAAATATTCTGTATTGGAAAATGAGGTTCCACAAGGCTCTATCTTTGGACTCCTTACTTTTCTCAAGTCATGGAAATGATTTTTATTGGTCAACAACTTTAAACTGTATTCATTATCATGATATCAGCAACCTAATAAATGAAGTAAACAGACAATTAGAATACGTCTATAAATGGATGTGTGCAAATAAGCTTTTATGAACTTACCAAATTTTCTTATATGACTGTAACTAAAAAACCTGTAATCACGTACACTCCATTAAGAAATGGAAACACTTCTCTGGCAAAAGTAAATGAAGTTAAAGTGTTCGGTATCGAATTAGAGAAAAACCCAGTAGCATGCTAACGTTACGTTAACGTTTGCCGCAACGTTGATTCAATGTTGTTTTGCTCATTGATTTAACGTTAAAGTAACGTAAACAATGTAACGTTTGTATGTAAACGTTTATCAAACTAATATCTAACCGAGCCTCTTTGGACATGCAGTCACCCTAGGTACATTAGACTGAATGCATGTTACCACTGTTGTTAAATGCTTGTGAAAGGGTTTAATCATTTATTTATGGGGCTCTTCAGCAAGCACAGAAAGGTGTTGACAATTAATCAATCTGTAAACTACATGCATTTTTACTAACATTTCACTTGCCTAAATTCCAAAAGTCTTTATACATATATATGTTATAAGTTCTTCGGTTTTGGTTTCGCTGGGAGAGGTTACCATTTACAACAGATTATACTCTCGATGATAATGATGATCTGAAGACGTCGTATCAACTCTTACTTCCTCAGGCACCTTTACTTAGTGTACAGTTTGAGGGATCGTTGGAGACAACGAAACGTTTGTCAATGTTTTTCTTTTACTTTACTTGAATCAGAGTGCTTTTACAGTTGAAATTAAATTTATCGAATGTCAAGTCGTTATTGGATCGACTTTAAATCAAAATTACCTTACTACTCAGTTACATTTATCCCAAGACTTCTTAACGCGACTCGAGCCCTATACAGATAATTCTCATTAGAACCCGAAGGCTAGTCTGGCGTTGCTTAATCTAATGTCGTCTATTCGCTTCTCCTGTACGGATTGGGCCTTACATCCCCTATCCGGAGATCCGCGAGTAACCGTCGCGTGCAGAAATCTGAGTTAAGGGTGTGGAGCGCCTTCTTTTATATTAGAAAAACAGGAAGCTCCCACGTCATTCGCACGAGGAGCGTCAGCTCGCGTGACTTTCGTTTAGATGGAAATACTGAATGAATAATAATATAATTATTAATCTGAACCCTTGGTTTCGCCCGGGTGCAGTTCCACTTAGAATCGGCGGAGTCATTTATTTTAGATTTTAAATGGGACGTATCCGGGAAAAGCCACTCTTTTTTTTGTTTTAGGAACGTATATAGGTATGCAAAGTACGTCAATTATATGAAATTAAATAAACCCTTTGTACTAATGGGTCGTGGCCATGAACTTGACTTTGAATTTTATAGCATCGGGCATTGTCTGGTTTAAATGAAATAATGCGTTTCTTGTGAACTTGAAATGGAGGGATATAATATAACATATATATATATATATATATATATATATATATATATATATATATATATATAGACTGAAGTAAAACTTCCTGCGCAAGGATGGTTCGTCCTCGCGTCACAAGGCAACGTCTCAAGTCCGATGTCTCACCACTAAGCTATCCAGGAAACCAAAAAACTTCCTCTCAAGTTTAGCTTTTGAGCAGAACTCATTCCATCCTGTGTTTAGTCGAAAATGCATAAGTTAACCCTTCAGTGAATTGTACAATAGAAACCCACAATAACTGAGGTTGATTTTATTACGAATGTTGAAGTAAAGCGTGTAACTCCAAGCAGGGTTTGTCCTTCAGTCTTTATATTAAAATCAACCTCGGTTCTAGTACAAAATTTACTGGCAATTTCGAATTTGTAATTGGTTTTTATGCATTGTGTTTGAAATTTGGAAAAATAAACAAATATACAGTAACGCAGACTGGCACTCATTCGGTTTGACCACAAAAAATGTTTTGCAAGCCGAATTTCTGAGTGACACATTTTTTGTAAGTTAAAAATACTGGCCTCTGAAGTTGTCTATAAAAAAGGTTAGATCATCTGACTAAAGTTTGAAACATGCCTCTTCATTAACCAACATTTTATGTAGGTCTTCCTATTCGTTTATATCCTTCTAATATAATCTCTTTGATGCCTTTTTCCTATATCATTACTTATATTTTCCGTTTTGGTGAGTCTTAGATTTATATTGATTACGACTCGTCAAGGACCGAGTATATCCATCAGAAGTTTGAGAATTGAGACCAAAGCAATTTGAAACTTCTGTCGTATAGGGTTTTTCGTATAATAAGATGGATGGCTATTGTCTTAACAGCAACTTTGCTACTCTCTGTTTGTCAATAAAATAGATTATTTCAGTTTACATTATCTACGTTGTAGTTATGATTGAAATGTTATTATATTACTGGTATCTATCATGGCTGATTGACATACCAATGAAGATGTAACCATGGTCTTGTCTGTGACTCGTTTCCTTTTTCATTACTTTCTTCAGTTTCTCAATACTAAAGTGTCATAAATGCTTATAGTCATGAAAGGTAACATGAAAGGTAGGAGTGGATTCAAAAGGTTTGGGAGTGTGTAGGGGTGTGTATCTTATTCCGCTTCCCTTTTTATCTTTGTCTGTAAATGATATGAGGGTTTTCAGTCCTGAGTTCAAACGTCGTTCCTACTTGATGAAGAAAGGAAAGTTGGTTATTAGATAATGTATGTAATGTATGAATGTTATGAACTTGTATATCACTTGTCTACCTTAGTAACTAAACATTTTGGCAAAATATATAAATAATATTATGTTCACGTTGTACGCAATTAAAATCTACATTAGTTTTAATTTGTGTACACTGTTTTGTAAATTTTGTAAATCAAACACCCCAAAATACTTAAATTCTTTTGCAGCTTTCAGATCTTCTCCATTCATTACAGTTTTACATGCTGACTTCGTCTCCCAACAGCAACAACCTTACTTTTGTTTACATTCACTTTCACGAATCTCCTTTCACCTAAAACAAGACCTATCACTGCTCTTCTAAATTCATTCATTGATTCACTAAGAAGTACCACATCATCATCAGCATACATCAGATGCGAAGGCTGCTACTCATTCTCTTCCAAATTCATGTTTACTCCTCTCTTACATTACTTTTATGTTTCATGCACTACGCGTCCATATGCACATTTAACAGTCATGGTAATATCACACAACCCTGTCATACTCCAACATTAGTATCGGGCCAGTCACTCAACTCACCCTTAACTTTTACACAAGCACAACTTATCGGTACTACATAAAAGCTTTACACTGCATTTAACAACTGACCATTAACACCATACATTCTAAGCACCTGCCACAAGGCAGATCTATTTACTTCATCAATGCTTTCTCCAAATCCATAAATGCGACATGTACCTTTTTTCCCCTCACCATTTAGTTTTTCAATCCTTTGCCTCTCTGCAAATCCTTGGTCAACACAACCCCTTCATTCTCTAAAACCTCTTTGCTACATCAATGGCCAAGGTATTTTTTCAACCTTTTTCCATACCCGCCTCTGGCGGGGAGGGAGCGGAGGGTAAGGAGAGAGCCTTATGCTTTTTCTACCCATTTTTCTACTACTGCTAGAATAGGTTAAAAATGAATCAGTTTAATAACAGGAACTTCCCCGAGTGGACCGAAAGGTCTTTGAGGCTTCCTCTTGTCCTTGTAACTCCTCGTAACTCCTTGTAATTATTAAACTGGGTATTCCACAAACATTTTCGTTAGAATTCAAACATAATGTACATCAAAACAAGTTTTCCATATATTACATACATAAAACAAAATAATTCTCACTGATCTTTCCTCACCTTTCTCAAAGATAATAGCTCTCTCGAGACCCGATTGCCAGATAAGGAAAAGAAAAACAGATAAGACAACAATTAAATTTATTATAACGTTGAAACGTTTCACGAAATTGAGTAAACTTTGAATTTAAATTTAATACTCCAAAAAATAACATCAAAATCAACACTGATACAGATGGAAATGCAGAAATTCCTTGATTAAATGGAGGCAGAAAACATCCAACATAGCAGCAAAATTTAGAAGGTAAATTTAAATTACTAATAAATGTATAAGATTAATAAACATTTTATATATATTATATATATATATATATTATATATATATATACACACCCAGATAGCAATTTCAAATTTCAAATGTCATTTGCCGTTAGTCCAACGGTCCAACGAATTCTTGTTATTAGGGTATATATATATATATATATATATATATATATATAACGCAGGATACAAAAGTTAGATTGTAGATTGTATTTGTAAATATAATAATAATAATGTGGCTCGGTGAAATTTCATTAAACCTTTGTTGTAGAATACGTACTCATATATATATATATATATATATATATATATATATATATATGTTCAGTTCTTATACAAATGTTCATAAAAATTTTGAAGATTTTTCGATATTAAACTGAATATTGAAATTTGTTGAACGAGGGACGTTAAAAACGGATCAACCAACAACCTTATGCTGGCGTAATAATTTCAACAACCAACTACGGGGTGATCAACTTTCGAAATATATAAGAAACTTTATCGTGCGTGCTTTTAAAGTTGATCACCCCGTATATATTTGTCATTCTAATGAAAATGAATATAACGAAAATGAATTGAAAATGAAAATGAAAAAAAAAGTCATTTTTTTTTTTTTTAGTTTATACGAAAAATAGTAATAATAAAAACAAAAAGATTAAAAATTAAAAGGATAAAAAAGAACGATGTAAAAAAGGAGGATGAAAAAAATAGCAATAAAAATATTACTTAAAAAATTTAACGTTTTTAAACTTTTTAAATTTGGTTTCAGCAAATGTTCAAAATTAGTTCAAAATTTGTATTATTTCGTATTTTATCATTTTATATTTATTTATTTAGACTTAATGTTGTTCATCCTAGGCATTGATGGTGGTCATATGAGTTTAGAAAAGCTTTGCAAAACTTTTTATCGAATGTCTATTTACAGACTTTTACTACTTTTCTATATATATATATATATATAATAATGATAATTTACAAATTATAAAAATTCAGGAATAAATGGCTTTGCTCGTCATTTTATTCAAATACTATGGGATGTACAATCGTTTCAAAGAGTCCTGCTCGCGAAACTCTTTGTTTCTTATTCATATTTATCGGTAAGGAACATGGAGTTTCGCGACACAACTTTCTTAACCAACTGTTCGGTACATTGTTCATATATAAATGTGGATGGAAGAATTATAATAGATACAGTGTGCTTTATACATGAGTAGACCATTTCGATAAGAGTTCTAGAAGGCTTTGACCTAACACTAGCTCTTTAAGATAATGTGAATTGTCAGATGAAGGAACTGTAAAACCGGTATGGATACGAGCAACAGAGAGAGAGAGAGAGAGAGCTAGTGAAACAGATGCATGCCTATTGTAATGGAAATTCCTTTTATAAATTAAATTTATGAATAAGAGATACTTTAAGACCAAATTTTATGATACCTTTATTTACATAAAAAATATTCAAGTGGAAGCCAAAGATTTCGTATACTTTCTTTGTCTTGGATTTATATTGTTCAATCAAGCAAATTCTGACCTTTTCCGAGGTTAAACATCCAAATTACGTTCAACTACAGTTAGAGCGTCCAGTAAATATTTCTAACAAAACAAAAAACCAGCGTAAAAATAGTTTAATTACAAAGAAAATCAAAATGGAATCTCCACTTTTACACTCACGATTCGATCCCAACTCTGAGGATAAGGTCTCCGACATAAAATCACAGTAAAATAAACTTTCTAATACAATCTTTTAGCAGGAAAGACTAGCGAAGCTAAGTATGTCTTCGCGCTCCGAATACCATGCATGCTCTGACCCTGCGGTAGAGAATGCTGGGAAGGACCCTTCGGAGGTGTAAGTCTTTCATTAACTCACGTAATAGGTGTGTGAACGCTTAGCAAAAATTACGTTAGCGTCCTTTGAAAACAATAGAATATCCAAAAAGCTTAGTTTGAGACTCAATGATATTATCGTAGATGCCAAACAAGAACGTACGTATATAGTGAACCTTCTCAAATCGATCGTGAGTGCCAGAATAACAGTCAGGCTCAGGTATACTATAACTGTGGACTTTTTTTATACAGAAATAAAAGTATGAAATATAAAATATAATTCATAATTTCTTTTGTAATTTATCCAGTTACATTTTTTGATGTTACATTTCTTAATTCATTTCACTTCGTCTAAGTGACTGTTGGTGGTGTTTCAAAACACCAACAATTGCATTATCCTAAAAGGAATTAACTAAGGAAATACGATGCATGAAAACTGACACGACACGGAAATATAATTGCATAAATTATAACAGAATATATCTCCAGAAAAATAAGGAAAAAAAGAGCTGAAAATTACTGTATTGTTTGCATAATTTTATACTTTCAGAACAAAGAGAAACTCGGAAAGGTTGATCAAGTTCTGGCTCACATTTCCCAATAATACTATACTTCTGGTCCAATTTACATTCAGTTTTTGAAAATACTGAGGAGTAAGAGACGCTCACGAAGATAGTCCATAAAGGGCGAGGTACAATTTCAATTTCTTCCCTCCATCTTCCTCTATCTTTTCTGGCAGCTTTGAACTCTACGTCTTTCCCCAGTTTCTGTGCCAACACTATTGGTTGATGATAAAATTAAATGTAAACGGTATACAACAAGAATACAATACATAGGACGACAGTTTAGTTCCTTCTAAAGCCACAACTAAGGTTCAATAATTGAAATGTTATACGTATTGGTTAGCCTGTCACAGAAATAAAGCTTTAGTTAAAGGCAGATTTAAACATTTATAGGCGTATTCAAGCACCTTTGAATGACATCACAACTCAGCACAAATCTAGACGGAAAATGTAATAGTTTCCTTTTGTTTAATATTTTCTTTCGTTAACTTTTTCATGGATAGGAATTATGTTCCATTTTCATTCAAATTCTATGCATTTAATGAAAGGTTATAAGTTGTGTTTGGGCGGTACTACATTAACTTAGACCACGCCCGAACTTCTCAGAAATCCATCAGCTACGCATAAGACAAGAATTTTTATGCTCGAAAAATAATAATGGTTTGAGTTGTTTAACCTCCTTCGTAATAGTTAAGGTCATATTACATAGGGAATCACCTTAATTGCTGAAATCTGAAGTCCGAGGCGAGATTCGAACCCAGGATCCTCAGATTGACAGCCATACACTTTTACCACTAAGCTACCCTGTCTTCTCTTTTTTTTTAATGCTCGTAGTATACATTAATATGAATAATAAAACACAGGCAACCTCCAGAACTCACCATTTGGGGGTAAGTATGCCCCAAGGTATCCTGAACGCGAGGAATGACAGGGTAAGGGGCCGGTTTAACCCAACCAGGTGCCAGTAGCTGGGAGCGAACTTAGAGCTCCACTGTCCAGAGTCCAACACTGTAACTACTGGACTATCGGGAGCTCTAATATGAAGATTATAAATATACTTATATTACATGTGTAAACGTATATACTGTAGAATAAAGTCAGTGCACATATTTATAATATACATATAATACACAGAACGGTAAAAGTTCTTGTCTGATGTGTAACTGATGATATTTTTGGTGAATGCGCGCATGGTCATACAGTTACATCAAATGTTTCTTCACACGCGCTTTTTATTACCTTCCTATACATTCACCAAAGGGCGTATAGTAAGTGCCGCCATCTTTGTTTATAAATTTTAAAAGGATGGTTACACTTATAAATTCTGCGATACAAATGTTCGGCTTATGACTATGAGTATATAGAAAGGTTTTGGTCTAAGGTTATGCTCCTACTCGTCAAAAGTATCCAGCAGGAACACATGAAACAACAATATATATATATATATATATATATATATATATATATATATATATATAACAATATTATTAAATAAAAAGTCTTCTCAAATGTTTCCTGATGGAATGGTGACAAGCAAGCATTGGCTTAAGGAAGTTTACAAATTTTTTTATAGATTATAATTCAAATTTATAAAAATATTTTGAAGCTAAACATTTTTATCATAATAACGGGTATATACATGGGCGCAAATCGCTTCAAAAAGTGGGGGGTACATGTATCCCCTGTCCTATAGGGATTTACGCCCATGGGTATATAACTCTTATATAATGAAATTACTTATTAATACTGAATGAATTAAGACACTTAAATGGAAAAAGTAGAAAATTTTATACGACTATTTTTCCATATAAAGGTTCCCATTGTTATGAAATTGAGTGCCACATTTGGACGTGTTCTCTTTTACGTGACAACATTTCTGTCCAGTGTTCATTGGCTTTTCCTCGTGCAAACATGAAAGGCCCCAGCAAAACTCGCCCTAAGTTGCAATCTGTAAAGAAAATACTCTCGTAAAATTTTTCTATATATATATATATATATATATTATATATATATATATATATATTATATATATATATATACATATAACTGCAATGACCACGCAGTATATTAATGTATAGAAACGACGTAAGTATAGAGGAGCGTTCTGCACACGAGGAAGATAAATTTTTCATTTGTTCGTTATTTCTCTTCCTCGTGTGCAGAACGCTCCTCTATACTTACGTCGTTTCTATATATATATATATATATATATATATATATATATAATATAGCATACTTTATTTATTTATTATACTCTTATGCTTTCACAGACTGTGTCCGAATCTTGGCGAATCTCTTTGAATAATTTCAAAGTTGTACAGTCTTCTCAGTACTGGTGGCTGGTTGATCCGCTTTACGTCCTTCCTCCAACAGAGGGCGTTCAGACGGATAATAATAATAATAATAATAATAATTCAGAAGGACAGAAATTGGCACAGTGCTTAAGGCAACTAATGCGACCCATTATATTTACACCTGAATTATTACTACCTACAGCAGCATTGACGTTCGAACCCCCGACATCAGTGTCTTCATTCGTTTATAGGGAAACGGTGTTACCCACTGAGCTACGGACGCTGGCGTTCAGACGGATGGTAACGCCACCAACCGTGAAAAATGAATCCTCATTGAAAGGAGACCAAGTCCGAACCAAATAACTTACGTGCAACGGATTTATCACTGCTCCTCTTACTTTTTCTCAGACTCGCTTGGGACAGCCTTTGGCTGGGTTTTTCTTAATACTTCTTAATACTTTCATAAATAAGACGGAAGCATTTCTCCATTTCTGTCTTTGTCGTGGAAACACGACAAATAAAACTTTATTGCCCAAACTGTAAACCCTTTCTTATCCAAGCTATTTTATACACACAGTAAACAACCAACTAACAGACCTTCGCATTTTAGAATCATCAACCCGCCAAAGTAGCGTGGTGGAAAAAATTTAAAGGTCGTGGGTTCGATTCTCGGCTCGGACTTTAGATTTCACCAATTAAGGCGCTTCTCTAGGTCTTCTTTGATTGGGGTAGTGGGTCGGACTTCTTTGGTATGATAGTTTTTCATATTCCACGTAAAGCTGTATGTCTCCCTTCGTCACATGACCTCAAACGTCGCGAAAACGGCATAGATTTTCCGGCAGCAATTAATGCTAGATTTTACACACTTCTTGGTAACTTTATTAAGAATCGGGATAGCATAGCTGTCGGAGACTTTAACTGCCCTGACGTTAATTACGAGACTTTTACTGGTAATGATAAGGGTTTGAGACTGATTGAGTTCATGAAGATAAATTTTACGACAGATGGTTACCGAACCAACACGCACGCGGTGACAATATTTTAGACGTGGTGATGACGAACGACGAAAATATAGTCGAAGGTTTGGAAGTAGGTGAGAGTTTGGGATGTAGTGATCACCAAATTATTAGGTTTAAGCAATTGATAGAAAACAGTAAACATAGTAACGTAATAAAAGTCCCTGGTTTTCGTAGGGTTAATTTTAATAGTTTTGCGGATGGATGAGAGTAGTGGACTGAGATAATTTATTTATAGGTAATGGCGCAAATTTTCATTGGGAGGCGTTTAAAGAAAGTTTTTGAATATCGAAAGGGAGTTTATTCCGCGTAAGCCCAAGCGCGCTAGAAATCATGGTAGACCCAAGTGGTGGAGTAGGAAAATAGGTGAGTTCATAAACGAGCGTAACAGAGCTATAGACTTAATAAACGCAATGGCACGGTAGCTAACTTTAATAGATATATCGAGCTTAGACGTCAGGTTAAAAGATCGGCTAGGAATGCTAAGCGTAATTTTGAGATACTTGTAGCTGCGGATAGTAAACATAATCCGAAAAAGTTTTTTGACTACGTCAATAATCGTAAGCCGGTAAAATATAACATAGGCCCTCTAGTGGACGCTAACGGCACTTTGGCTTCCGACGCTCAGGCGATGGCGGGTATTTTTAACAACTTTTTTGCGACAATTTTACCATAGAAGACGTAAATAATATCCCCGACGTGGACGATATCGTTCCATTTAGTAGCGAGACTATTTTGAATGAAATAACTGTTTACGAGGGTGAGATTGCGCATTATATCGATAAGCTAAAAGTTAGCAAGGTTCCAGGCCCTGACGCGATTTATCCTAGACAATTGAAAAATTTGAAAGACGTTATTGTAGGCCCATTAACAAAAATTTTTAATAAGTCATTGGAAGCGGGGATTATTCCTGAAGACTTCAAATTAGCTAATGTTACGCCTATTTTTAAAAAGGCGACCACACAGTAGCTAGCAATTATAGGCCTATTAGCTTAACGTCAATTGTCGGTAAACTTCTGGAGTCCGTAGTTAGGGATCGTATCGTCGATCACTTAGAAAGTCGCGATTTGATTAATAGTAGTCAGCATGGGTTTCGACGCATAAGTCTTGTTTAACTAATTTGTTAGAGTTTTATAACGAAATAGTGCGCGAATACGATAGGCATAAACGTTATTTATTTAGACTTTAAAAAAGCGTTCGATACAGTTCTGCATAGAAGATTAATTGCGAAGGTTAAAGCGCACGGTATACGCGATCAGGTAGCTAACTGGTTAGAGGAATGGCTTCGTCCCAGGAAACAGAGGGTCGTCGTTAATGGTAGGGAATAGGGATGGCTGGATGTAGGTAGCGGTGTCCCTCAGGTTTCAGTGTTAGGCCCATTGCTATTCGTAACCTACATTAACGACATAGACGTAGGCTTGACCAGTAACGTGTCAAAATTCGCGGACGATACTAAAATAGGCGGTAAAGTTGTTAACGTGGACGATAGAAATAGGCTCCAAGACGATGTAAATAGGATTATGGAGTGGACGGATAAGTGGCAGATGCAATTTAACGTAGACAAATGTAAAGTTTTTGCATATTAGTTCTCGTAACAATAATTACACGCACACGATGGACGATAGACAGTTAGCGAGCGTTGACGAGGAAGTAGATTTAGGCGTACGCGTATCTAAGGATTAGAAGTTAGGAACCAGCCAGTGCCTAGAGTCTTGCGCAAAAGCTAATCGGATGTTAGGCTTCATAGCGCATAATTTCAAATTTAAATCGAAGAATATTATATATTGTCCCTTTACAAGTCCCTAGTCAGGCCTCACTTAGAATATGCCGTTCAGTTTTGGTGCCCGTATTTGTGCGAGGATATTGATAGGTTGGAAAGGGTTCAGCGACGCGCCACGAAACTAATTCCCTCACTACGCAACAAGTCTTATGAAGATAGGATTAAAGAGTTAGACTTGCATTCACTCGAGACTAGGAGATTAAGGGGGGAGCTTATTGAAGTTGTAGGCGTTTCATTACTAACATCGCTAAAAACCTTTTTACGTTTAAAGTAATTGATAAATGGAATAACCTTCCCGCGCCCGTCGTGAGCTCTACCAGCGTTAATATGTTTAAGAACCGTTTTGATAGACATTTTAAAAATATTAACGTCGTTTAAAATAATAAAACAATTAGCTACAGGAACTCTGTGGGTGATAGTCGAGGTTTGAGTCTGTTGATGATTGATGCCAGCTTGTGGCATGCCAACTTATGATATGCCAGCGTTAAATTTATATTATTAAAGAAAATTTAAAAAAAAAAAAAAAAAATTTAGACTAACACGAACTTAGATGTAGCTCGTAGCGTAAACTAACCCACTTTTTGTTACCCTTCATCTTTTTTTTTCTTCTTTCTTTTCTCATCCTCTCTTTACTTGCATGTTTGTAGTTTGCATGGTATGACAGTGTTTCTTTGAGTTAAGACTGTGTTTGAATGGTTTGTAAGCGTTCTTATTTTACTTCTTTTCATCTTTCACCCCTTTCCTATTCTCTTCGACTATTTTTCCGACTTGTCGGCAGCGGCCGGCGGATGATGATGGCGAGTCTTTCTCTCTCTTTTTCTGAATGAATGTTAACCCACGAATGATAGGTTTTGCTACTTACTTAACCCCTTATTCTCTTCTTTTAACTCTTTGTTCTCTTCTTTTAAACCCCTACTCTCTTCTTTCTCTGGCTAACCTTAGAGTGGATCTTAGGGTCTTTGTTAGCCTTAGCTTTTGTAGATCTATAGATCATCATCATCATTATAAATTATTATCATTATTATTATTATTATTATTATTGTTATTATTATTATTGGAATCGTCATATATTCATTTATGAAAAAAATCCCAACTATTCATTTTCATAACTAAACCTTATGAGGAGAAGAAGCCTTTTCGTTAATTAATGGGTTTCATTTAGAACTTCTTTAAATATAACTTTTAAGCTTATTCTGGAAAAAGTTTTTTTAATTTCTAACTTTAAGTTATGCGAATTTCAAAAGTTTCATATTCCTCAATTTTATACTTTTTGAAACTGAATTTTAATATCGTAAGTTATGCCATTACTTTGTTTAAATTTGTATGCCTAAATTTCTTAATTCGAAACATGGACTGAAAATTTAACATATGTTTTAGTTACCCCTCGTTAATAAACGATTTTTGAATACCCTTCATTAATAGGGCGGATCGAAAATGAGGTTTTTAAACTTTTTTCGAAATTCAAATATGGCTAGTGCGGAAATATGTGGGTGCTATAGATAATGACTGTGCATAAATATTAGTCCTACGAAATTATATCTTCAGGTGCCACAAAGCCGTCGAAAAAAGTGAAATATAATGATTTTCTTATATTCTGCATTAGTACAATAACTGAAACTTACTTGTTATTATTATATATTAAGTGTTCCAATTACCAAAATAGTTACTGAATTACGCAGCTCTTAGTTTATTTAGATCAATGTTCTTTTGATTAATGATCTAAATAATCCAGAACTCACCACGAGGAGGTGGCTGCGTGTCGAGCTCCACCCATGCCCTCCCAACCACCCATCCTTGCGCATGTTTTTTTCTATTAACGTTTTATTTAAACTTTATATTCAGCTTTACTTTCGAATGATGGCATTTTTTTTACGTGATCTGAAGTGTTGATCTTATGAAGCCATCTCGCGCGTTCAATCCAAATACTTTTGATGATGCTTCAGTCACTAATTTTACCATTCTTTCTACTACAGGGTGGGCCGTAAGTTTCCATACATAGGAAAAATAAACATTTTTTTTATGGACAACCGATTTTTATTTATATAATATGCTCTACATGGTTGCCATTGTTTTGAAACACATTTCAATACGTGTTCCCCACTGTTGATGAACACGCATTAGCACAGTTGACGTTATGCTTGTAAATGGCGTTGGATACGTTCCTTTAGATGTTTATGTCTCGTATCTTTTTCCTGATACACCATGGCCTTCAAGTGCCCCCAAAGATAGAAATCAAGGGGGGTGAGATCTGGGGATCTGGGAGGCCACTCCACAGGACCACGCCCGACCAATCCAAGCATCCGGAAACTGCTGATCCAAATACCGACGCACGTGAAGACCATAATGAGGTGGAGCTCCATCTTGCTGGAAGTAAACTGGGAAGTTACCTTCCTCGTTTAGCAGGGATGGGAAAATCTCTTCTTGCAACATGTTAAGATACCTTTCGGCATTAAGATTTCCACTGACAAAAATTGGTCCAATAATTCTGTCACCGGCCCACACCATCACTTTACCGGCACCTTGCATCTTCGTCGGACTCAGCCAGTTAGGGTTAGCATTACTCCAATAACGTATGTTTTGCCGATTAACCTCTCCATTGACGTAAAAATTTGCTTCATCAGTAAACAAGATCTTACAAACGCATATTCTTAGGGTATCTGAAACATAAAAACAAACGTTTAAATTTTCCTATGTATGGAAACTTACGGCCCACCCTGTACTTGTGTATGACAAGGGAATTTCTCGAATGGAGGGGTACTCTTGTTTTCTATGAATTCTTCAATCTCATTTTCTGTCAGGTGTCTTGTCACAGGTGGTTCAGTGACAATGCATTTTTGCCAATTAATTAAATCAGTATAATCAGTAGCTTCAAATTGAATAACAGGTACTGTGAAACGCCTCACAACTTTTTCCTTGTTTGTTTGCCTTGCTTTCTTTATTCGCCTCCACGCTAATTCTCTTATGGCGCTGCGGTCATCATGAATCATTGATGCTAGAATATTTTCTGGATTTGCAAAATGTATTTCTTTGTATGACAGGGTTTACAATATCCTTTACTTCGTCATTCAGTGTTCTTGTTAGTTCAATAGTTTTGAAAACATGTTTTGAGCCATTGACAAAAGACGTACTTTGCTTAATAGAAAACCACATTGGGATGTAGACCTTCATTATAAAAGAAGCAATGTTCATGAGGTTCTCAGATGGACTTACAGTTGAAACGTATAGACGAAGCAAACGATTTGCTGTAGTCAGCCATCGTGAATGTGCCATTTTGCCTGGACTACGATGAGCAAGATCTGGAGAGCAATATCCCTTTGTTATGGCCTGATGAATATCAATTAGATATTTTTGGTCGGTGCTAAGATCTTCACAGTCTACAGTTGGTTCCTCAGCATCAATCCTTTCAAACTCGACAATAGGAAGACTCTCACAGTTCTCTAATTCCCTGCCAATAGGACCGGTGAATCCGCGGGGGCCAGATGTTTTTTCCATCCAGCTTTGCAACTAAATGGCGTAATGGCAATTCATTGGCATGGAGCTGGCACACTAAATGTTGAACTGGCTTCTTCAGCTTCAATTCTATAAGCCTTATAACGCCTCCCTTTTCTCCAGTGTTGACTGCTGCACCATCGTATCCAATGGCAACAAGGTTTTCCAGGTTCATGTCATTATTTCCAATATACTCAAACATTCCTTTACATATTTCTTCAGCTGATCCAGAATTCACAGAATAATGGCCCAAATAATCTGAACCAGGTTCTCTCACTAAAGTGATATGTTCTTCTGTTACCTTCTTCTGATATACTTTGGACTCTTTTTTTTCTTGGAAGAGTGTAGAATCTTTTCGACCATCAAAATAGATTCCTCTGATTGGGACCTGATTTTGATCTTTCATAATTTCTGATCTCTTCTTTTGTCTTTCTCTTCTGATTTTACTCCTATCCACTACTTCAGATTTATTGTCAATAGAAACTTCTCCAATATCTTGCAATACTGCACTAACAATGAGTGCTGCAGCTCGATCTGAAACTGCAGTCCTGTCACAAGCAGTAGCCACTGAAGGTAGATTTGTAGTTTTCCTTTTCTTGAATAATTGTTCTTCAGGTTGTTCGAGCTTTCTCTTCGAGCTAACTGGCTCTGGAAATGTATCGTCTGATATTTCGCCAGATTCACTTTCACTATTTGATGTCGATGATGATAATTCAACATTTGTATCCTGCAATTTCTCCTGTGAAGATTCTTTGGTGAGCCTCACAGCTTCTTTTTGCTTTCTTAGCAACATAGATGCTTTTTTCTTTGAGAGTGTAATATCTACTCTATCAATAAACAGTTTTCTTTCACTCCTTTGATCTAAGAGGAACGTCACTTCTTCCTTTGGAACCGTTTTTCTTTGGGACAAGAACATTGTGTTAGTACTTTGCACTTGCACGCTGCAATGTCAAAAAGTTTCGTGTGTGCTTCTTTTTTGAACATATCAATCTTTGCTTTGTAAGCTTCAGAATTTTTTCTGCTTTGATGGCTTCATAATGACACGATACTTTTCGTGGTAGCTTCTGAACATTGTTTCAATTCGCCTGTCTGACAGAATTGGGACGGAAGCACTTTCCCAAATTGTTTTCAATTTATCAACAACTTGTTCTAATATTTGAGATATTGAAGGATCTTTATTAGTATTCTGTTTCAAATCGTTTCTTACAAACAAGTAATATTTAAAACTCCTTCGTATGTAGGAAGATTCTGTGCCACAAATCTTCCCCCATACCAAACACGGGGCACTCAGTTGAGGCCCTGGTTGATTTTGCACAAACTCGAGACATTTTGAAAGTATACAAATCTGAAAAAGAAAGAGCTAATATCAATTATACGTTAATTTCAGTTAATAGTACATGGCAAACTTAGGGCAACACAATACAGAAATGCAAAATATATAAGAAATATAGTTTAGACTATCTGAGTAACGCCAACAACAGAACACCCACCTGCTACGAGAGCGACAGCTACACTGAACCGAGGTACTCACGTGACAGCTGAGTGAGCTGACTATAGAAAACTGTTTTTAGAGAATAGAAACTTTTTTTAAAGGTTGACTGAGCTATTTTTATACAAGTGTGAATAAATTCTTGTCTATTGTGCATCGTGGACTCTTCTGTAATTATTGGTTAAAATCTGCTTTTTTCAATTTTTTTCAATATTGAAGGTCATTGTGGCACCTGAAGATATTAATGTTATGATTTTAAATTTATACCAGCTTATTTCCTCACTACTCCACACATTTTCCACACTAGCCAATTTGAAAATTCGAAAAATGAGTTTTTCACTCCGCCCTATTCATTAATGAGAGCTAGTTTCGAAACATTTGCAGTATAATTGCTGAAAGAGAAGATTTGGATGGGTTTCGATCATCTTTTCTTGTTCACATTGGTATTCCTTTTTTAATGAGCTTTTCACTGATAAGAGAGAGTTAATAGGATTAGGATGTTTGATCGATTTGACATTCTGTTGACGAGTATATTGTGGATTAAAGTTGGGTTAGCATAGGTTAAGTTAGTTTTAATGTTGTTCCGATGGGTGCGAGTCCATAATTAGTGAATGTTATCAGTTTCAAAACGTGATTTTTGAGGTGTTGACGACGCCTTCAGCGATCGTGTTCCAATTATAATTAAATTTTGAAAGTCTCTCAAAAAAGATTAAAAGGGACAGACAAAACCTCTTAACCCCGTGAAGTCCGTATCACATAGCCGATTGTAGCCGTTTACATATTAATCATAACAATCGGAGTTTGAGACATTTTAAAATCTTGTCTTTGAATAGCGATTAAGATATTTGATACATTGTCAAATCCCGATTGTTACAGATTAATGTGCAAACGGTTCTAATTGGGTTTAAATGGGATACGATTCAGCTGTGGAAAACGGCAACAAACGGCCTTAATGCTCAGGTGTAAATTCTGTGACTGAATAAAATCGTCTGACGTTAACCAGAACAAAATCAGTCAAGGGCAGCTGGAGATAGTGTTCATTGAAGCTGACGATTTGTTTCACCTTATTATGTTATGATTTCTCATCATGTCAGAAGAGAAACGAAAAGAAATTAATGGCAAGTGGTTGGAACTTGACTGTAAGATGATGGCATATGTGAGCACAAATATAAATACGCGATTAACTAAGCTTTACATTACTCATACAATATTTCTCTATTTGTTTATAAAACTCAGTCGTTGAATTATGACACTCATTTATGACTAAGTATGCTGAACTCATAAAGGTAAAGTTGTTGGTAATTAAAATCTCACCTGACTTTTTATATACATGTAGGCTAATGCTAATGGCTGTCACATCCAGTTGGTATGCCGGTATCTGAGGAGTCAGTGAAGAGAAACATTAATTAATTTATATTTAAAAAAACGTAACTATGTATATTTATTTGAAGTTACTTTTTATTAAGACAGAGAAAGTGAATCTTACTAAACTGAACTTTAATTTTTTGTAATTACTGTAGATACGCGCTTAGTTGATAAAAAAAATTAGGATCACCTGAAGATCAGGGTCCCCAGCCTTCTTTAGTTAGCTTTATAAGGCTAACTAACGAAAATATCACGACCTAACCTAACCAATCGTCAAGGGCGGACAGTTGACCTAACGATTGGTTAGGTTAGGTCGTGATATTTTCGTTAGTTAGCCTTATAAGGCTAACTAAAAAAGGCTGGGGGCCCTGATCTTCAGGTGATCCAAAAAAAACACCCATCACTTCTCTTAGTTCCACTGGACCTAGTATGTTTCATGGACTGCTCTCGATTTTCCTACGAAATTGCAAACAAGGGCAGTCGATGACCCTGATTTTGTTTCTGCAATCTGTTTTCTTGAGAAACCTAACCTAACCTGACCTAACCTAATCGAGTTTCTTATACTATTGTTTTCTGCAAGCTCGCTGGGTACAACTATTCGCATTACACTGTTAACCACAGCATGAACTATATCGACCCATCTACCGGAGCTCACACTCAGCAGGTGGAAAGCTTGTGGAATTCATTGAAACAATCGAACAAACTGCGATGCGGAACAGATCGCGACCAACTTGACTCGTACCTTTGTGAATTTGTATGGCGTAAACGCCACACCAGCTCGGACTTATTCAAAAAGATGTTGGAGTGTATTGCGTCGTTCCAGTAAATAAATTTATTCAATATCCAATAACATTTTTCTTTATCATTTCTCAAGAAAACCGATTGCAGAAACAAAATCAGGGTCATCGACTGCCCTTGTTTGCAATTTCGTAGGAAAATCGAGAGCAGTCCATGAAACATACTAGTCCCGTTCCACTTTAAAACATTTGGAGCTGGAGTCTTTTACTTAACTCCAAGGAGCAGCCAGAAAGGCTGTTTTCCGGGGAAGCTTCCGACCGAAATTCCTTTAAAACATTTTCTCAAAAATATAGTTACGGGAATACGGATACTCGCAAAGCAAACTACAGGGTGATTCAGAAGTCAGGTTACATATGGCTTTTCTGTTTCTTTGCAGGTAAATGAGTTATGAGATGTTATCGAAGGAGGAGCGCATTGATGTGATATTCCTAGCCGGCTGCACAAGTGCATTGCCGTTAACGGTGGCCATATCGAACATGTGATGTGACTATTCCCCTGTATCATTACATAATACAGTATTTCCCTATGTAATCTGACTTTTGAATCACCCTGTAAAATTTTCTGTTATTCATGTAGGAGTGCCAACTCTTCGGTTTTTGTTGTCAGTCTCCGGTTTTATTTTCAAAGTAAAACCGGAGGCCGAGAAACTGAATTATCCAAATAAAATCTAATAATTTTAGCTTCAATTGGACTTCATATTAATTTTTAAGGAAATAATTCATGGAGCAAAATTGCAGCAAAGAAGCATCAGGAAATAACCAAACTGTTGGTCGAGCCTAAATCTAATTTTATTATTATTATTATTATTATTTTTATTTCTCTTTTAAAGTTGGCAATCCTGTATTCACGGCTACTCAGTTCTAAATACTAAAATGTTAGCCACATTGTTAAAATAGTTTGAAGATTTATACAAATTGTTTATATAAATTGTTTTGACACTTTAACGTATTTAACTCATGTTAAAAATGCTATACAACACGTAGACTCCAACAGAGATGCGACGAGTTTTGGAGCCGGGTCACGAGACATTTCACATGACTGACCTTGAATATGAAGCTTTCATTAAATGCTGGCGATCTTTCACTCCTTACCACTTCAGTCTTCTTGCTCTTTACCACCTGCAAAAGGTAATTTTAGCCATCTGTCTTTCCATACGCAAAGAGGATATTTATTTTTTATTAATATTTACACATTAAATTATATATACAGGGCGTCCCAAAAAAATGTATACACACTTTAACAGCTGATAGCTCAATTGATGTTTCTTTCTTTCCAAGTTAATCCCATTAGAATTAATAATGGCAGTCAGACTAAGCTTTGAACAAAGGAAATTCATTCTAAAATGCTACTGGAAGTGTGAAAACGCAGTTGAAGTGCAAAGACAGTTTAGGAGGGAGTTTCAAACAGATCCACCAACGCGACTTACCATCACTCGAATTAGAGATAAGTTTGAAGCCGATGGAACTGTTCAGAATGTCCACAAGAAGCGTTCCGGAAGACCACGGACATCGACAAGCCCCACAAAGCAAGAAAGAGTACTGGAAACGTATCACCAAAGTCCAAGAAAATCTGTGCGGCAAGCGAGTCGTGAGGTAGGAATTTCAGAATCGTCTGTCCAACGCATTTTGAAGCGCTGTCAATGGAAAAGTTACATTCCAAGATTAGTCCATGCTAGTAATGAAGATGATCCGGACCGAAGAGTGGAGTATTGCGAGTGGTACTTGGCACGATGTGGATGTGGATTGGACGAAGGGGTTTCGTAGAATACCCTCCGCGTTCACCAGACCTCACACCACTAGACTTTTTTGTATGGGGATACTTAAAAGACAAAGTCTACGCAATAAAACCTGCAACAGTCGCTGAATTGAGAGCAGCCATTGAACGAGAATGCACACAAATACCAAACGAAATGTTTCGTGATGTTTGCGATTCCATTGCTTCGCGTTATCAGCAGTGCCTGGACCAGAACGGACGTCAGTTTGAAAACAGGCGTTGACAAAACAATTAAATAATGTCTGTAGATTCTATTACATTTTGAAAATGAAATGTATTTTAATAAACACTGCCTTTATAAGTATTTAAAGTGTGTATACATTTTTTTGGGACGCCCTGTATATATACACACACAATAGTTACTAATAAAATTTCGGCCCAAAAAATTCATACATCCCAACTAATTAGTAAGTTTTGCTTTTTATTTAATATTTTTCCTTTTCGACGAAAATATAAAATATAAAATATAAAATAATTACAAGTTGGAAAATAAATGTTTTCCAAAAAAATAAAATTTTATAGCAAAATTTTAAAAAATTAAAATATTGTCAGAAAAATAGTTTCCTATCAAGTCTTCGCTTTTTAATGAGTAGATAACGAACTTGCTGGTTTTCCAAATCACGACCCCTTTCGAAAAAAAATTAACTAAATGTAAAAATAAAGATCGAAAAAAACAGTTCCAGTTCCCTCGTGCCTCTGTAACTGATATTACAAATAATGTATGGGGAAAGGGAATAGCAGTTAAAATTTATATCTAAAGTATATGATGTACTGTATCAGCGAAATAAAGTTGTAAATATGCTTTAACCTTCTCACTAAATAAGGCCTAGCAAGCACGTTTGTTCTTATCAATATACGAAGATAAATCGAAAACTATTTACTCTTATTTTCTTCCAAAATCTTGAATGGGCTCAAGCCCGCGTCTCGAGGTATCAGAAACCATTGCCTTGACTTCACAAACCTTTTGGACTTTGAAAAAAGACCGTTCAAACTCGTTCAAAAGTTAACAGTGTCTGAATCTAAATCAAAACTGGATACAGTACATTAGCACATTATAGTTACACTGTACATTTTGTAATTTGTCTTACAGTTACAACGTTGAAGTCTTCTTCTGTTAGACATTATAGAATATTTTATATTTTGCATCTGCGTATTTCCCTTTGATATTCTGAAATTAATAGTGCTTCGAAAACTCGGGATAATATATATATATATATATATATATATACCTTAGCACCTTAGTAACCTTGGTTTTGCTTCCACCCGAATCGTTCATTCTGACGAAGGTCAAGTTTGTTGCCCCAGCTTAGTCCAACGGCTTAACGTGTATTCCGAACTACGACCCACCACGGTCGGTCAGAAATTACAAAGTCCTCACCCGGACTCGATCTTACCCTTACGAAGCTTTCGCTTGCCGGTATAATTATCAAGAACCCTGAACTTCTACAGTTTATCAGAAGGCCTTTCTAGACTTCAGAAATTCTCATCACCAGCAAAAAGTTGTTCTGACAAAGGCTTTCTAGGCACCTGTGTCAGGTTCGATCTAGTACATCCTAGTTTCGTCTTCCAACTTTTATTGCCAGTGCTTAACGTGAGAGTGGACACTTCATGAAAATTGTAATGAGCTCACGCTCCTATGTTAGTGAGGTGTCCTCATTTACATATTCCTCATCGAATGGATGTACTATTCATAGGTACATAGTTAAATTTTTCAGTAATCTTGTTTAAAACTCGCGATTCATCGTTGGTGATTTAACCTTATATTTCTGTTACCTATTTGAGATGCAGGAAAGGTTGGGCTGCATTCATTGAACGAGGTTTTCATTCTGCTAAAGACATATCCTTCTTTTAAGAATCATCCTCTCTGTTTATTCGAACAAGGTGCTTTTTAATTAAATTTAGTCCTCCTTCAATCATGGTACGGAGAGCACCTCCTTCGTATAGGCCTCCTGCGTCCTCGCTTACTTAATTCAGTGAAGATGATTTGGCCTACGTTGCTCAACCAAGATACCATAAATCAATTCAACGCCTATAGGCCCTCGTTCTTTCCCTGTTTAAAAGTACGCTTATGAGACTCCTTCGCTCGTGTGTGTAAATAAGCCATTCTCTCGTGTCTGTGTAAAGCACTTACACTGTGTGTCGTTTATCGAGCTAACAATTTAAATAGGTAATCAATTACTATAGCACTATTTAATACAATTTATTATCTGTTGTTGCAATTTGGCATTGTTTTCTCATACTGACACCACTTAATACTGACAATTAATTCATAGCTGGACAAGCCAGTTTGTAACTTATTTATATTCACTGCATATTTGTATAAGTATCGTATCGTATTTTATAAATCATCGCATTTTGCTTTCAGTGTAATTAACATTATAAAAATATTGTAAAAATCATCGCATTTTTCTTTCATTGTAACTAACATTATAAAAATATTGTAAAAATATTCACTGTGAACATTTCTGTTTGTTAATTAAAGGGGAAAAAAGGAAGCCTTTTATTCCTTGTTTTGATCGAAAGATCAATGGTGACCCCAAATACTAATTGGCAATTAATTAACTCTTCAGTTCCCATTAGCCAACTAAATCATAAATTACTGGAGACTACAAAAATAGTGTCTATAATCTGGGCACTACATATACAGCATACATACATACAATATACATATACAGTATACAGTACATATAGATATTCCTTACCTTTGTCTGTTGCAAAAGAGAAACTCTTGACTGAAATTCTATGGGGAATTGACGAATAGTTTCAGGTATCTGAAACGGGAAAATAAATTATGAATAAATAGTTATATAGGTGATTCAAAAGTCATGTCCCAAAAATAACTACAAGGGACTTATGAATCACCTTTTATATATATATATATATATATATATATAGTGCTAAATGTCCAAGTAGTTCCATTTGTGTAAATTTTCGTCCGTCCTCATTTTTTGCCCAGTAGCTCCAACAGGTCATATTTTTTTATATTTCCAAATTTTTAATCACTTTTGCTTGTGTTAAGATAGAGGAGGATTCTATCAGAAAGTCAAGAGAAAGTGCCTTTTTACCGTATACAATAATTATTTTTTCGAATTTCACCCGCGTTAGGGTACATCATGCTACCCCAGGCTTTTATACATCCACTCATTTGTTTTAGGTTAGGTTAACGTAATTTAACCTAACCTAACTTAACCTAGCTTCAAAAAGTGTCCTACAAGAAAATTCGACTTATTTACAAAATCGGAGTTCATGGGTAAAAAAAGTAGCTTACTATTGGCGCTACTTTGGAATTTTAGCACATACCTATATACAGTGCTTTCTTTTGTGACAAAAGAGGTGCCGGTACTCATACCTTTGTTGGTGACTTAACTCTTTCACTTTCAACTCCAGTTCCGATTGTGTGTTCACGTTGTTGACCGGAGCTGTGTCAATCTCCACTACTTTGTCGGCAGTTTCTGCTAGTTTATCAATTGGAGTAGCAGGATCCATAGTGGCCAAGACACGCTGAGCTGATGGAGGAAGTTTCTGCAAGAACAACTGTCTAAAGATGTCCTTATCGAAGGTTTGTGCGCGTTCGCCTAGAGTGCACTGCATAGCCCTCAGCATTTGAGTGGGCTTACGGTCTCCAAGTTCTTCTTTTGAGATTAACTGATGTAGTTTCTCACGCTCGGAGACAGTGGTGCGGCACAGGATGGCAGACTTCAGATCGTTGTACGGGTCCTCACTCGTGGAAGTAGATACGATGACGTCACGGACTTCAGAGATGATGCTCGCTGGTAGAGAGGACAAAACATGATCGTATTTCGTCCTGCTAGCGGTGATCCTTCCCAAGTTGAATTGTGATTCCACTTGGTGGAACCAAATAAATGGATCACCCGGCCAGAAGACGGGGAGCTTTACGCTCAAGTGGGAGATGGCACCAGCGTCGTCAGGCATCTTCTCCTATGCTTGCTGACGTACAAGCAAGACGACAAGTTCCCAACGAAGGAGTGGAGGTTGAGACGAGCGCAGGCACAGAGCGCACGGGCAGGGTGAGGGGCAGAGGGCACGAGCGACATTACAGTCTGGTCCTAGTCGCTCGGGTGAAGGGGGTGATGGGCACGAACGACGTTACAGTCTGGTCCTAGTCGCTCGGGTGAAGGGGGTGATGGGCACGAACGACATTACAGTCTGGTCCTAGTCGTTCGGGTGAAGGGGGTGATGGGCACGAACGACATTACAGTCTAGTCCTAGTCGTTCGGGTAGAAGGGGTAATCCAGCTCCGGGGTCATCAATTGTTGGTTTACGTCGTCGTCGTCGGCCTAGGCAAGCTACGGCTTGGGACCGTAGCGCATCTATCCGGTATAGGTTAACCTGGATGATGTAGCCATAAGCACTGCCGCTAGTTAAGTGCCAACCAGTGATTATCTCACTAGCCGTATTGAGTCCGTTAGGCGAAACTGCGACAGTACCAAAGGTGGAAAATATAACCTTTGGTTTTCTATTATTTATTTGTAAAATGGACATGGTATTAGATTAAAATAAATATTTGAATATAAATAATTAACTGACAATTGTGATATATAATTAATTATGTTTACATACAATAAAATAATATAGTATACATAAAATTAGTATTAATGTGGTTCACAATTGAATTATAATGGGGTAACTAATTTAAAATGAATTTATACTATTCCGAAATTCAAGACGGTAAAATTAACATTTAACTTGAAACTAAAATAAGAGTATTCACTACACCTTGATAAATTGTAAAATTCCTCTCCCACCCCCTCCCCTCAGTCGAGATGGGAACGTTAATTTATTTGAACGGACGTGTGTCAACGTCGCTCTGAAAAAAAGGTGCCGGTACGCCGTACCAGCACGTACCGTCACAAAAAAAGCACTGCCTATACATAATGCCCTTCGTAACTGCATAACTATAAGACAAAAGTAAAGCCTATCTACACCCAATTAGTTCACGATTCTATAAATTTTATACACTTTTATGAAGGTCATAAAGCCCAACCGGCCAAAAAATTCATGATAAAATGCAGCCACAAAGATTTTGAGCTGCTGTATTCAAAGCTAGTTGGTCAAAACCTGTGAAGCAGCATTTAAAACATAGGTGTCGCTTCAGCTAAATGCACTGCAAGTCTTAAACTGTCTTTGGCTTGAAATTTTCTTCTCAAACTTTTTATATGAAAATTTTTACATTAGTCTGGATATATGTAGGCTTTGGAGAAAGAGCTCTTGTTCTGGATATATGTAGGCTTTGGAGAAAGAGCTCTTGTCCTGGATATATGTAGGCTTTGGAGAAAGAGCTCTTGTCCTGGATATATGTAGGCTTTGGAGAAAGAGCTTTTGTTCCGGATATATGTAGGCTTTGGAGAAAGAGCTCTTGCTTATTGTTTGAACAAGGCGTTTTTTAATTAAATACATCTCAGCTGCAACAGAATTAATAGTCCATAAGATTTTCATTCAGAGGAAGAGGCTGAAGCTATTTACTCGGGACCTACAGGTCTGACATTAGACCTGTTGAGTAGGTTTGTGAACGTTTTAATCTTTATCTACAAAAGTGAGATTCTCCCTCCTTTGTGACAGCTCGAGGAATAATTAAACTGAGATTTAGCAAAATCCTAACCATGCTATAACAAAAAAAATGTTGATTCCGCTTTCAAAAACTTTGATTCAAAATTCCACTTCCGACACAAAAATAGTTTTAACTCCGTTTGTAAAACTTGACCAAAATCTGGACTGGAGTCTAAGCTTAAAGTTCTGTTGAGGAATTAACCACATAATTTTGAATCGTCATGTACAAATTGTCTTACAAAGAAAATATCAAGACTGTGTTATTATAAATTCTAATAATTCTTTCACGTCCAAAGTTTCCAAAATCCATTTAGTTTAAAAATATGTAAGATAAATTAATGAAGCAAAAAACAAAATACAGCTTTCAATCCATTATG
Source organism: Bathynomus jamesi (assembly GCA_023014485.1). Classification (NCBI taxonomy): domain Eukaryota; kingdom Metazoa; phylum Arthropoda; class Malacostraca; order Isopoda; family Cirolanidae; genus Bathynomus; species Bathynomus jamesi. The sequence goes on along the minus strand of JAJOZX010001365.1, from coordinate 110,669 downwards.
GAAGCTTTCGGGGCAGTTAATCTAATTTAGCCCAGAGTCAGAGTAATCCAGGATTACACCGTCTTCTTTTTGTTTTTTCTTTAGTACAAATGATCATTTCTATGGTGGAGACGTCAAATTGTAAAGAAAGGTCCGCATGGCATAGCATATTTTTAAAAGACTCTTATTGCTCTATACTTTTAGAGATCAAACAGGGTTTATTCTTCATTTTTGTGAACTTGAACAGACAGTCGTAAAATCACAAAACAAACAGTGAAAACGATGTATTATTGCGGTTGAGAGGCCTGTCCTTTTGACTCTCAATGCTTGTTCAAAAGTTCAAAAGAAAAAATCTACCTCCGGAGTTTTATTGACCCCAAATACGCATCAGCAGCCTACTGCAACAAAAAAAAGTTTCAGTACGTATGAGGTCCTAACACTACTATTGTATGCAACTACCAAATAAAATTTAGAATTCGTTTTCTGAAGATGCATGAACGGTACATGCAAAACATTAATATATATATATATATATATATATATATATATATATATACACACACTTCGGTGGTGTAGTGGTTAGCGTCGCTGACTACGAATCCATCGGCCCTAGGTTCGAGACCCGACGGCAGCCGGCGCGCAGCAAAACCCAGCTGTTCATCCTTCCACACAATAAAGAAAGTGGTTGGTAGATAAATGGGTACCCTAGGTGGCCTAGTGGTTAAGACGCTAGGCTGCTGATGAGGCGTGGTTCGGATTCCACGTTAAACTGTAGGTCTAAGGTGGAGTGAAAAGCTTGACCTTCGTCAGAATGAACAATTCGGGCGGAAGCTAACCAAAGGTTAACTGAAGATGTGTGTATATATATATATATATATATATATATGTGTGTGTGTGTGTATCAAGTTTTTCAAAAATTGTTGTGTGGAAAATTTCTCAAAAATACAAAGATAATAATAATAATAATAATAATAATTGGGCTTCCGGCAGTTCAGTGGTTACGATGGAGAACTGAGCGGTGAGGCTCTGGTTCGTTCCCGCTCACTGGCTTCTGGGGTGAGTTGAGTTGGCCGCTTACCTTGTCATTGTTAGTGCTAAAGGTAACCCTTGGGGCACACTCACCCCGACATCTTCCTGGCTGTAATAATAATACCTATTGTTCAAAGTTAAAAATTATTCAGTCTTTTTTTTTTTGTTTCATTTTGCGGTTGAGTCGTTTTTATTCCAACCATTTTAGTAATTAAAACTTGTTTTCAAAACATGTTTTGAATCTTAACCTCGTGTAATTTAAAACAATAAAAAGTAAATTTCAACTCTGAATTAATTTTCTTGTATTGAAAAAGAAATAGTTAAAAGAAATAGTTCAGGATTGAACCTCATTAATTTTCTTTAAAAAAGAAAAATGTTATAATGTTATAATGTTTCAGACCAACAAAGACCCTAGGATCCACACATGGCTGGTCTACTCAACTGTGGTTGTACTTTTGTGTATTGCGCATGTCCTCCGTGGTGCCAGAGGGGACCTACAATTTTACGTGGGTTCCGAACCATAAAAACCTTAATTTTACTACCTTAAACTATACCCAATCTATCAACATATGCGTCTAATCGATTTTTAAACATGTTTATAGACGTGCTACTAATTACTTCTACCGGTAAACTGTTCCAGCTATTTACTATTCTATGCGTAAAAAAGTTTTTGGCAACTGCTGTCTCGAACCTTCTACTTGTCAACTTACACCCGTTATTTATAGTTCTATTATATTGTGATATTTCGAAAAAGCTATCTCTATTTACGTTATCGAACCCATTCATAATTTTAAAAACCTGGATTAGATCACCCCTTAGCCTCCTCGCCTCGAGTGTAGTCAATTTTAACTCCTTAAGACTATCCTCGTACGATTTCGACCTAAGCGACGGAATCATTTTAGTTGCTCGTCTTTGAACTCTTTCGATTTTATCTATATCTTTGCGCATATGCGGATTCCAAAATTGAATCGCGTACTCCATATGGGGTGTAACTAATGATTTATAAAGAAGAACAATAATATCGCGCGATTTGTACTCAAAATTCCTTGCTATAAAACCTAGCACCTTGTTCGCCTTATTGACCACTGCTGTACTTTGTTTCGCCACTTTTAAATCACCAATGACGATAACTCCTAAATCTTTTTCCTGTTCTACGCTTGCCAACTCCTTCCCTGACATACTATACGCAAAATTACCGTTACGCGAACCTATATGTAAAATTTTGCCCTTATCGACGTTAAATCTCATTTGGCATGTGACTGACCAATCAACGATTTTGTTCAGATCTTCCTGGATTTTACCTCTATCTTCATCATTAATTGCCCTACCACCCAACTTCGTGTCATCCGCAAACTTTGAAACTGTACTGACAAGGCCGACATCTAAATCGTTAATATATATAAGAAAAAGCAAGGGGCCCAATACAGAACCCTGAGGAACGCCACTCGCTACATTAGCCCAACACTCCGCTCCATCAACGACCACCCTCTGTTTCCTACCTCACAACCACTCTTCTATCCAATTTATTACTACACCCCTGATTCCATGAGCCTTAGTTTTTTCCAGGGTTTCGGAGCCGGAGTCGGAGCCGGAGCCGGAGTCGGTGGAGCCAGTGAATTTTGCTTACCTGGAGCCGGAGCCGGAGCCAGAAACCTTGAAAATACGGCTCCATGGTCTGGCTCCGGGCGATATATTGCTACCTAAATTGTTATTTGTTAAATATAGGTTTAGTTGCAAATTATAATTCTTGTAATATATTACGAAAAATGGTACCATAGGATTCTTGGATTTTATGGAGGTGTGGGAGTTGCAGGAATAATCTGCAAATTTCCATTTTTTAACCATTAAATATTTGGGAAGATTTGTCTTAACAACACTTAATTATATAGGTAAAATTTTTTTTATGGCGGTGGAGACCTGAGGTAGGTAGGTACTAACTATTTATCTAAGTAGGTAACTACCTAGAAACATACCTAGTAAGGTTGGTCCTTCTGACTTGGATTGAACTATTTTTATTTTTAGGTCAATTATCTTGTATTGCTAAATTTCTTTTTTTTCAGATTCTTTGTAATTTGTACTTGATTCTTTAATTATAATTATCAGTCTATGACCCTTCATAATGGATAGAGATTCAATAAAGAAGTCTGATATATTCAAGTATTTTACTGAAAGTTCAGATAAGAAACACTATGTTTGTATTTGTGAAGTTTCTGATGCTTCGGGAAATATTTCAACGTGTGGAACTAAAATTACCAAGCCTCAAAGCAAAAGCCTGATGTCTCCTCAAGAGCATATAATTTGAAAAGACACTTGAGTCGATTACATCCTGAAATATCAAAAATGATGGAAGAAAAGAAGCAAATGCTTGAGCTTTCAAGACCCAGTACTTCTGCCAGTTCAAAAACTAAAGCAAACAGCAAAACATTACTAAATTTTTGATGTCTCAAAAAGTCACTATCTCAATGACTACAGATAATTTTAAAAATAGCATAATTGAGTTAGTTGTTAAAGATTCTATGCCTCTATCTATGTTTGAAAAGCCAGCTATGCGCAGTCTACTAGAAGAAATGGCTCAGAAATTCAAGATTAGTTTAGATAAAGACAATATCCGTCATTTAGTGATAGAAAAATCAAAAGAGGAAAAATTTGCTCTCAAAGAGCAATTAAAAGGGCGCTTCATATATTTAAAAGTTGATGGTTGCACACGAATACGGACACATTATTTTGCCATCAATGTCCGATTTATTGATGATGATAATAAAATCCTCACCCGCACTATAGCAGTAAAAGATACACATGCTCAGCAAACTAGTGACTACCTGCATGATCTAATTATGAGAACTCTGGAAGAGTACGGCATACCGAAAGAATTTGTGCTCTGCATTGTCAGTGATAATGCATCAAATATGATTAAAACTGTTGAGAAGTTGAATGATAATCAAGAGGCAACTTCAGAAGATGATATACAAACATTTGGTGAACATGATGATGATTCAACAGACACTCAGGAAGTGGCATCTTGTGTAGAAGAAATTGACAGTATTGTATCTGAAATTTCACACTTCTCCAGAATCAACCACATGCGTTGTGGTGCACATACCTTGCAACTTGCTATTTGCGATGGATTGAGAGATAAACATGCTACCTCTCTCATAGGTAAGTTGAGACAGGTTGTAGTAGCAGCAAGAAACCCAAAAGTGGAAGAAATAATTAAAAGACGTGCAGGCAAGGTTGCTATTTTAGATCAACCTACTCGATGGGGCAGCACTTATTTAATGATAGAGCGCTTATTAGAATTAAAACCTGTACTCTTGGACATGGCAAATTCAAATGTGAATCTTTCAGAAATAATGTGGGAACAAGCAAGAAGATTGGAAAGAGTACTGTACCAGCCATATATAGTAACAAAAAAAATTCAAAGTGAAGATTTGACTCCCGGTCAATTTTTGAAAGAGTGGAAATCTTTGATGTATTTTCTTTCCAAGATAGAAGGCACCATAGCTGATGACATTAAAAGTTCCATGGAAAGGAGAGAAAATATTTTACTTGATAATGAAGTATTGCTTGCTGCTGTTTATATAGATCCTAGATATAGATGCTTATTAACATCTGAACAGGTAGTTAAAGCCAAGGATGCCCTATGCAATATAGCAATCAGAATGAAAAGTAACCTAGACCTTTCAAATAAAGTCTCTCTATTAAGAGAGGAATGTGGAACCGAGATTATTGCATCATCATCAAATTCATCATCTCCTTCCACCACTTCTGATGTCAGCGAGTTTGATTTTGAAAAAATTATTGATATTCAACATGGTAAGAAATCAAAACGTCCTCGTTTAGAAAGTGAACTAATACCACCTCTCAGTCCAATGTGTACCCTCAAATTGCAAGTTGAGGAATCTTTTCCTGAGATTGAAAAATTTGACCGTTCGTCAAAACTGTCTTTTGAACAAGTAATAGAAAGGTATCCTAAAGTTATAAGAGATGTTGCAAATCTTCTAGTAGCTATGCCTTCAACACAAGTCAGTGTTGAACGGCTATTTTCAGCACTGAAAATTTTAAAATCTGATTTAAGGGCACGTATGAAAGAAGATATTGTTGAGGCTATGTTATTTTTAAGAACAAATGTTTATAAGTAAACTTAGATAAATAATTTTAATTCATAATTTTTTTTATGGAAACAGATTTACAAGGAGAATATCTTGATTTTATGTTTAAAAATTAGTTTCCTACCTTAGCTACATTAGTAAAAATTTCTGCAAAAGTTATTATTTTGCTTTCATTTTTTAATACAAGGAGTATTATGATTTATGATACTGTAAATGTATCATTGAATTTGCAAACTTTTTAATTTTTTAATATGTAGTTTGAACTTTAAAGATAAAGTCTGATTTAAGGTTACACTTAAAAAAAATATAATTGAGGCCATCTTGTTTTAAAAAAAAAAATTATAAATAAACTTAGTAATTTTCATTTTCAATTATTTTAAGGAAACAGATTTACAAGAAGAATATCTTGATTTTATGTTTAAAATTAGTTTGATTATACCTTAGCTAGAATAAAAAAAATTTTGCATTAGTTTTCATTTGTTAATCCAAGGAGTAGTATTGATTTTATAAGCGTAGGGTAAATGATTTTGTAAATTTTCTTTTATAATATGTATTAGTAGTTTGAACTTTTGACTTTTAGTTGAATTGCTTTTGTTAATTAAATTACAAAACTTTTTTACTAAAAGAAAATCTCTTTTTAAGTAAATAATATAACCTATTAAAAATTTAAAAACTGAATTTTTTGAAATATTCAGCTCTTTTTCAAGCCAAGTTGGCTTTCATGAAGCTTTCAAGTTTCAACACTTAAAAAAAGATGCATATATTATCTCAGAAAGTTTGATTGTTACTATTTTCCATACGAGAATTCTTAAGTTTGAACTTTGAACTAATTAGGAGGCAAGTTTCTCTAATTTATATAAGCTATCATTGTTAATAAATATTTAATATCATTTAGTTTTCATCATTTTCCTTTAGTTATTTAAATAACTTCATTCTATCATTATATTTGCCTAATTTAAAATCATAAGAAATTTAAATTTTGAGTATTAAAGTGATTTAATAATAAAATATTTTTGTGCAATATTTTAAATTGGACAATTAGTTATATAAATCTAGATATTTATTTTATAATTAACAGAATTCACTATAAAAGAGCCGGAGCCAGAGCCGGAGCCAGAGCCGGAGCCAGACTGTAAAAAATTTCTGCTCCGGAGCCGGAGTCGGAGCCAGAAGTTTTTTTACCGGCTCCGAAACCCTGGTTTTTTCAATGAGTCTTTTGTGCGGTACGGTGTAAAACGCTCTTTGAAAATCTAAATACACTACATCTACCGCCCGATGACTATCGTAAACTTCAACCACGCTTTGAAAAAATTCTAAAGGACTAGTTAAGCAAGATTTGTTTTGCCTAAAACCGTGATGCGTATTTCTAATCAAGTTATGCATTGGCAAGTGTTCGACTATACGATCCCTAATTATTGATTCCAGTAGCTTACCTACAACAGACGTTAAACTGATTGGCTTATAATTTCCCGCCGCACCTTTATCGCCTTCCTTAAAAATAGGCGTTACATTTGCTAACTTGAAATTATCTGGTACGCACCCCTCAGAAATAGATGCATTAAAAATCTTTGTTAGCGGCACAACAATGCCTTTTTTTAATTCTTTTAGTTGTATGGGATATATGGAATCCGGCCCCAATGATTTACGCATTTTCATTTTATCAATATAGCGCATTACCTCCCTTTCACTAACCACAATATTATCTAAAGCAGTGGTAATTTGATTTATTGGTAATTGGGTCAGTGTTCAAAATTTAAATCAAAATACACTATTTTCGGGACATTTTAAAATAAAAAACACTCTTCATTTAATAATATTTATTATTTTATATATACTATATACTACAATTGACCAGCGGGTCAGAAATTGCCGACCACTGATCTAAAGTATTACCATTTTCAAAAGGTATTATGTCTATGACCATAGGAATATTCGTTACATCTTCTATTGTAAAAACTGACGTAAAAATTCGTTTAGCAGGGTAGCCATTTGCTTGTTTCCAGAAACTAGCTGTAGGTCAGAATTTCTCAACGGTCCTAAGACGCTATTTACCGGGATCCTATTATTAACGTATTGAAAGAATCGCTTGGGGTTTTCTTTGCCGTCACGAGCTATGGAGATTTCAAAATCAGGCTTGGACTTTTTTATTACGCTTTTCGCTTCACGCCTTAGAGATATGTAGTTGTTTCATAACCACAAATTGTCTTTATCGCACTTATGTAGCCTATAAGCCCTATCTCTACTCCTTATAATATCCACTACTCTAGAAGTAAACCACAAGGGCTTGTTATTTACTTTCGCACGCTTAATCTTGTACGGTACACATTCCTCATTTATAGTCCTAAATACTGTTTCAAATGATTCCCACATTATTTTTCCGTTGGAGATCCCCATTACGTTTTCCCAATTGACGTGTGACAATTCATTTCGAAATTTACAAAAGTCTGCGTACTGGAAGTTAGGAATTTTAGTCGAGTTAGCTGGTTTCGAGTGACTTACTGAGAGGACAAACTTTACTATATTGTGATCGCTAAATGTAAACGAACAGTGTAAGAAAATAGCGGATGAAGAACGAAGAAAAAGTATGACGTCACTAAATATTACTCTGTCGAACACACTAACTACGAAAGAATAGTCGTAATAGATTCCTCGTCGTGGATAAATACCGTAACTGCGAATATAAAGCTTTTTAACATAACAAATATCAGATACGTAAATAAATAATAAATAAGGGATAGATTATTACAGTAGCAAACACGTCTTAAACAGACAGCCTCGTTGGGACCAGCCGGTGAGCCGGTCTGTTGCTATTTGGTGTCCTTTGTTTTCCTTTGATATCTTTTTAAAATTTAACATTTCGTAAGTTTCGTCAACCTTCACCAAATAATAATAACAATCGGAGCTGCAAAAAAGAGTACCAAATTTTGTTACTTGAGTAAATATAAAAGTAACCACTGGAAAAGTTACTCAAGTTACATTAATTTAATAACCCAAAATATAATTTAACATTATTGAAAGTACATCAGTACTTACCATACTTATCATACTTATACTTATACTTATTATCGAAGGGACTGCAAGCGATACGAAGAAAAGGGTTGTAATTACAGGCGAAAATTACATAAATTGTTTATTCAAATTCAACAAAATACGAGTATTAAAGTTAACGTCAGCAAGACACGCATGCCTAGGAGAAAAAAAGAGACCGGCGATGCTAAATTGATTCTCACAAGCAGCACTGTCTGGCAATGAGTGTTTACGTCAATAAACACTTTTTTTAACTGAGGACATTCATCCAAGTTGCGTAGGGTTCAGCTTTTATGAGCCAGAAATTGATCCACGTCACTCAGTCGGAGTTCCGAAGTGTGCTTGTCATTTCACGATGACATCATCGTCTGTGTTGGACAGGTGATCGGCATCAGTTGGTATCTCTTGTACATCCAACAGGCGGTGCGTAATCACATGCAATCTTGTAAAATAAAAAAAATTTGACTTTAATAAATATAAATAGCAATAATTCATAATAATAAAAATAACAAATGAATAAAGACCTAGGAAGATCAGCATTTTATATATACAGGGTGTCCCATAAGTCCGGCATCATAGGAAAAATAATAAAAAAAGGCAAAACAAAAGCTTTTATTTACAGAACGTGCTCAATATGTCCACCATTGTTTTCAATACACAAATTCAGACGTGATACCCAGTCAGCAAGCACACGGTGAATGATGTCAGGAGTAATGGTGTTACATGCCCCAATGGGCCAATAATGAGCTGCCGCAAATGTTCAACACTCCTAATTTTCTCTGCGTATACCAGCGCTTTCAAGTGGCCCCAGAGATAAAAATCTAGTAGCGTGAGATCCGGGCTTCTAGCTGGCCATTCCACAGGCCCTCGACGTCCTATCCAATGACCAGGGAATTGTTGGTACAGGTATTCCCTTACTTGGGTGCTGTAATGTGCAGGAGCGCCGTCTTGCTGGAACCATGTTGGGAAATTTCCTTCTTCGTTCAAGACACTGGGAAATGCTTCTTTCTTGAGCATACGTAGGTAGGTGCCTTCAGTGACATGTTCATCGAAAAAGAGGGGGCCTATGATGCGATCCTTCCAAATGCCACACCATACCATCACCCGAGATGCACCTTGTTCCTTTGAAGAGGTATACCAGTGAGGGTTGTTTTGAGACCAGTAGCGGGTGTTCTGTCGATTTACCTCACCATTTCCATAAAAAACAGCCTCGTCACTGAACAGAATGGTGGACGGGAAATTGGCATCCTGAGCATATTGTTCCGTAGACCATTCACAAAATTCCATCCGCCGGTCGGGATCATCTTCGCTTAATTTCTGTAGGATCTGAAGTTTATATGAATGCCATTTGTGAGCCTGAAGAATGCGATGGATGCTACTTTTCGACACTCCTGTCTCGGCGGACAATCGCCGAAGAGACTTATTGGGACTTCTGTTAAAATGAGCCAGGATAGCAGTCGCTGTATCATCGTCAGTGGACCTCCTTGAAGGTCCACTGCGTGGTTTATCTTCTATGGATCCTGTTTCCTTAAACTTTGCAACAAGTCTGCTAACACAACTCTGTGTTATTGGCTCGCGGTCTGGATGCAGTCTGTTAAATTCAGCAGCGGCCTCTCTTTGACTCCGATTTCCTATGAGTAGAATGATCTGGATTCGTTCTTCCTTGCTCACAGACATTATGGCCTGTAGAAAGAGAAAAATATGAATTATGGTTTGTAGAAATAGAAAAATATGAATTTCTCCTATGATGCCGGACTTATGGGACACCCTGTATATATATATATATTAGTGATGTAGTGGTTGTCCGCAATCGCAACCGCAACCGCATTTATCAGTGCGGTTATTACGGTTGTTTGAGGGTATCTTCTTACTAGGGCAACCAAATGCTATAAATGGTAGTGTAATGGCTATAAATGCTATAAACGTCGCCAAATGCTGTTGCTGTCACGCCTCATGCCTTCACTCAAGGGTGCAAAAAAGTAAAAGTTTGCTACGCCCTAACTGCGACATGTCTAGAATTGCTACTTGGACTGGATGGATAGATGCATTATGTAATAACTTACATTTACCAACGCTAGGTGGCTAGAAAAGCATTATTTTAATTATATTTAATAAAGCAATGATGATGTATATTTATTGTTGATAAAAAAGATAAAAAACACTCATTTTTTTTTATTAGAAATTAGGCAACCTTCACTACCAAGTTACAAACTAAACTAAAGCACCAGCTTCAGTATCTGTTCAGACACGAGTGAGGGTGGTTGTCTTGTGCTAGCTCTCCATCGCTATATTTGTAACATTACGTGCTTAGTAAAGTATTAGACTGTGGTGCAACCATCATGGAGCGATCTACGAGTGAAGTGTGGAAGTACTTCTTTTGTAGTTCTGAGAATGTCATGTAGGGAAGTGTGTCATATGTAATAAGAACTATTTACGAAAGGGAAGGAGTACCACTAACTTAAAAACCATCTGGGTTCAATGCACAAGAAGGAATATAATGAGGTGATATCTAGTAAAAATGAAGCTAACAAACAGTGAAAGAAGAAAAAGGAATAAAAAATGTCTCTTACACCCCTACAGGAAATGAAGTGTACAGTGAAAGAAAAGAATCAGACGATTGAAAGTTGCTTCGAAAAAGTCAAATTTTGGGATGCGAATCATTCCAAATCAAAATCACTGGACTGTCGCATAGTCGATATGATAATAATGGATGACTTGCCATTCAGCCACGTTGAGGACTTAGGTTTTATGAGACTCGTGGCTGAAACAGCTCCACAGTAAAAAGTGAAACAGCGTCAGTTCTACACTTACACTGATCTTGTGTGCAACGATATCTATGACTTTGTTTCAAAGAAAGTGTTCAAAATTCTTGAGCCTCTAAAAGATTCGAAAGTATCATTGACAACGGATGCATGACCAAACACGTCTGCTGGAGTGTCTTTACTCTCTTTGACATGCCATGCAGCGAATCAAGACTTCAAGAGAACCAATTTGGTGATCAGCGTAATGCCACTTGAAGATCGCCACACTGGAGAATACTTGTCAGAAAAATTTGAGCGGATGTTTCAGAAGTGGGATATTGCCCATTCATCCATCCATTGTGCAATGCGCGACTCAGAAGCAAACATAATAAAAGCTTTGTTTCTCACTGGCGTCTATAATATCGATTGCACTGTTCATAAACTGCAACTTGTAATCAAAAGTGGATTATCCTCACAAAAATCTCTCAGTGACTTGTTCGCTAAACTTCGATGGCTCAGGATGAGTTAAAAAAATTCAGAAACGCTTAGATCAACCTGAACTTACAGTCATTCATGATGTCGCCATACGGTGGAACAGCACTTATCACATGATGCAGAGAACACTGAAGTTGAAGGAACCACTGAGTCTATATAGCGCTGCTAACTCCAAAATGCAACAACTCACTAACGTCGACTTCACTCTCTTGTCAAACTGTGTGGCTGTGCTAGAACCATTCGATGATATCACAAAAAGATTGAGTAGTTCCACCTCTTCCGTACCTGAGGTTATTCCCCTCGTCGTTTTTTTGAAAAATGTGCTGCAACCTCGAAGTAGTGATTCTGAAGCTGATCGTGGAATCAAAACAATGAAGGCGATAATGCGTACAGAGCTAGAAAGGAGATTTGATGGCCTAGAAGCGAATGACATGTATTCTTTAGCTACCTATTTGGATCCAAGGTAGAAAGCAAAATTTTTTTCCGCTTCACATATCACAAAAGGTGTTCAGGAAAAATTGGGATATCTTTGTGATGAAATGGACAAAACTCAAACATCATCAGACTCGGAGACAGCCAGTGAACCACCGAGAAAAAAGAACCACTGTTTGATTTAGGCCAGGCATCAGCTTCTATGAGTAAATCAATAACAATAATGGACTCAGTGAGTGCTCGATTGGCTTCCAGTAGTGATGACGAGACTGAAACTGAGTCAAGCAGAGACTCGCAAAAAATGATCGAGAAATATCACAAAGAGAAAAGGAGTGGACAAGAAGGTGATGCTTTGGCTTGATGGAGGTCAAATCAAAAGAAATACAAAAATTTGAGCAAACTGGCTCGGACATACCTTGGATGTCCTCCCTCAAGTGTTCCTAGTGAACAATTATTTAGTGGAGCAGGGATCATCTACGATGAAAAAATGAATAGGCTGAAGGGGGACAAAGCTGAAAAACTTTTTTTTTTAAATACAGTCTCCCAGCAATTCAATTTAAATATAAAGATTAAATAGTGTGTATATATATATTATAATTATATACACCACTTTCGAATGGGCGGTGGTTGGATAAAATGGTTGGTGGGATGCAAAACGCATTGGGTCCTCGTCCCGCATCCTAGAAACACACTTTTTACAGTTTAGATTATAGTCATTATATTGTAGACTGTGAAAAGTGTGGCTAAAACGGGATATTTTATTGTGTTGTTTATTCTTAGGTAATATGATGTTATAGGGTACATAACCGCAACCGCACGGAACTCTATTTGTAAGCTCTGCAACCGCAACCGCAAAGCTATGAAAAATGACAACTGCTACATCACTAATATATATAACTTATATATATATATACTGTATATATGATCTGATTACAGATGAGTTCTGAAATGATATAAAATAACTTAATATGACTTAAGTTAAAGTGTTTTTACCTTGTTCAATTTGATGCGAACTGATTGGCCAGTCCTTTCTGAACTTTGGATACAGAATTCAGATGGTAATCAACTCAACATTGTCCGTGAAGTTCTTGACCCTGTTTTTAATACCATCCAGAAGAGCAGAAGCAAGAGGGTTGCACAATGTCAGGAACAGCAGCTTGGCTGTCAATTTTTTCTGCAGAATAGTCGTAGGGCGGCTCGTTTTTACACTTTTTTCGATATTTGATTCGGGGTAGTGCGGAAAAGTTGCGATTTGGAGAGAAAATAAAGTGTGTAAAATTGTTTTGATCTACGTCAATACCTTCCGGTGGCAGCGAGTCCTTAAAAATCGAAAAATAGGTCTAAAAACACATAAAAATACGATATTTGAAAAAAATATTCATAATTATATTTGTGAGTATTTTTGAACGGGGTAGATTGGAAAATGGTTTTAAAGACTTGCAAAATAAACAATAAAAATTTCAGCACAATCTGTTAATAACTTCCGGTGGCGTCTTAGCCGTTAAAATATCCAAAATATTGATTTAAAGCAAGTTTTAACAAGATGTTATACAAATGTTAATTCCGGTATATTTCTGTGCAAACAACCCTGAGAACACTATTATAGGCTTGAATAAATTAATAGCAGTCATTGAACGATGAACATTATAATATAAAATGCACACTGCACACTGCTACATCCCCCGTTCCCTACCCTATATAAGCTGGGAAAGGAAGCGACGTTGTCAGTTGTTGTGTGTCACGTGTGGCGAGAGGTTGTGTTATAACTTGTTCATCAACCGTGGTATATCACCATTTACCCGCAGTTAGTTGGTAAATATCGTAAATAGGTTTATAATGTCTGAAAAGAAACCTTCAAAAGTAACCAGAACGTTAGCAAAATGCCATAGCATCGGTCAACCAGCAGATTTTGTTAATAATGTTCTACCTACTTATGGAGATGTGCTAAGAGCTTATCTCTGGCACCGGAACAACAGAAAAACGACAGACCAAGATCCTCCATTCCAGATTATTGCCAATGACATCATTTCCAAACTTCAAGAGATATGGCTCACAGCTTCAATCCCAACTTTATCAAGGAAAAGAATACATGATATGCTCAAAAACTATCATAATAAGTACAAGACCTTACTTAAAACAGGTAAACTAAAAAGGAATTCTGAAAGTTACAAAAGTAAATTGAAGTCATTTCAGGAACATTCGGAACAACTATTTGGTATTGCTTCTTGTAAATGTGGTAATTGGAATTCTTGTTTTTGCTGTAAAGAAAAAAAAGTGCCCCCAAATGAAAGAACATTTTTAGAAGATCAGCGTACAATGTACGCTGATCTTCTAAAAATGTTCTTTCATTTGGGGGCACTTTTTTTTCTTTACAGCAAAAGCAAGAATTCCAATTACCACATTTACAAGAAGCAATATCAAATAGTTGTTCCGAATGTTCCTGAAATGACTTCAATTTACTTTTGTAACTTTCAGAATTCCTTTTTAGTTTACCTGTTTTAAGTAAGGTCTTGTACTTATTATGATAGTTTTTGAGCATATCATGTATTCTTTTCCTTGATAAAGTTGGGATTGAAGCTGTGAGCATATCTCTTGAAGTTTGGAAATGATGTCATTGGCAATAATCTGGAATGGAGGATCTTGGCCTGTCGTTTTTCTGTTGTTCCGGTGCCAGAGATAAGCTCTTAGCACATCTCCATAAGTAGGTAGAACATTATTAACAAAATCTGCTGGTTGACCGATGCTATGGCATTTTGCTAACGTTCTGGTTACTTTTGAAGGTTTCTTTTCAGACATTATAAATCTATTTACGATATTTACCAACTAACTGCGGGTAAATGGTGATATACCACGGTTGATGAACAAGTTATAACACAACCTCTCGCCACACGTGACACACAACAACTGACAACGTCGCTTCCTTTCCCAGCTTATATAGGGTAGGGAACGGGGGATGTAGCAGTGTGCAGTGTGCATTTTATATAATGTTCATTGTTCAATGACTGCTATTAATTTATTCAAGCCTATAATAGTGTTCTCAGGGTTGTTTGCACAGAAATATACCGGAATTAACATTTGTATAACATCTTGTTAAAACTTGCTTTAAATCAATATTTTGGATATTTTAACGGCTAAGACGCCACCGGAAGTTATTAACAGATTGTGCTGAAATTTTTATTGTTTATTGTTGTAAGTCTTTAAAACCATTTTCCAATCTACCCCGTTCAAAAATACTCACAAATATAATTATGAATATTTTTTTCAAATATCGTATTTTTATGTTTTTAGACCTATTTTTCGATTTTTAAGGACTCGCTGCCACCGGAAGGTATTGACGTAGATCAAAAAAATTTTACACACTTTATTTTCTCTCCAAATGGCAACTTTTCCGCACTACCCCCAATCAAATATCGAAAAAAGTGTAAAAACGAGCCGCCCTATGCAGGGTAGAATGTAGATAACCTGCATAAGCGTTGCTCTCCCCATGAAGAATGTTAAGGGCTTAAACTATTGGCTTCAGGTGGTTTAAACTTGAAAAGCAAAATGAATTCTTAAAATTTTTGTGAAAAAAATTACACATACACAGCCATGAAACTAAATTGAGCATGGTAGCTTGGTATGAATTGATTGTTTAAGCATTAAATTACCATTTGAGACACGCGAGTCATTAACAAAACATAGTAAATGATTAGGAAAATCATCATTAAGGCCAAAGACCTACCACATATTAATACTGATTTACTCATTTCTCAACGCACAGAGAACTGCCCGCAGCCAGAACATCTGCCCCTTCTCCTGGACAATTATGATAAAATGCTCCACAGATATGAACACAGAGTTCCACTTGGCAGTATTCGGACGAATCAACAGAGTGTAGTGCTCTTCTACCACTTCTGCTGCACGACCGATCGCTTGCTTTTATTCCACAGAGCAAAGCATTTTGGTAAGGTGACTCTATACAGTTTCTTGTATGGCGCATTCTGGTCAGCTTCTGCAGCATCAAGTGTTGCTATTAAGTTTAGAGTATGTCTATTCGATGTGAATGCATTCGAGACTGCTTGCCAGAGCGTCGAAGGTATTCGAGCCCTTCAACCTGCGATAGGTTAGGGTAGCTGATCGTCTTTCCAAAGTCTCTGGATCAATCTAGTGCACAGTTACTCCGATATAGGACCTTCTCTGTGCGCTCCAGTAGACGGAAGTGGTTGAAACACACGATAGTTTTTTCATCTCTTCACTAAGCCTTGTTTTGACGCCCTTCACCATCACATGGAAACGACTGACAAACGTTTACCAACACGCGACTTTTCGGTCGGGCTGCAGGTCAAAAACAAGCGCCTAAAGAAGGCAGGTCAATCGTGTTGAAGTTAAAGAGAGCCTCACATACAAAATTCAAAATCAGCTCGTCCATACTCGAGTGCCTTTCAAGATTGGCGTCACAGAGAGAACAAATCTTTGTTTGCTTCGTTAATGGACGATTTTTAAGTTGCGTAGACACTGCACTTGTTTTTCTGTGGCGGCATCATCTCTGTGAATTCTCTCAGTCACGAAGGACTGCAAATAAAATGAGATAAATACCACAATTAAACCCACAATATACTCACGAGAAACAACGTAAAGCAAGATGATAATATTCATATAGTTCTACCCAGGAAATGAATCAGCAAACGAAACGCAAAAAGTTTTATATATACTAAGGAAAATGATAAAGGCGAGAAGTACAATACCGTAGCCCAGTGCTCTTCAACCTGGGCGGTACCGCCCACCATCAGGCTCAAGGATCTCATTAATCTAAAGGTAATTGCAATTAATTTTATTGTTTTATGCAGGGTATATAACTTTTAGTTTGAGTTTTTGCATTTTTAATTTTGGTGGGCGATACGGAGATTCAAAAGTTACAAAAGTGGGCGGTAAGCATAAAAAGGTTGAAGAGCACTGCGGGCGTAGCCGATAACGTTGATATTATAGTTGAGAAAAATGTAATCAGAAAAGCGTTGTATATATACACACTGGCGACAGAATCATTCTTAGGGAACCGAAGTCTAATAAGGAATAAAGAAGACTAAGACGATGGCTCCAAACATTTATTACAAACGTTTCGACCCCGAGTGAGGGTCATCATCAGTGAAAAGCTGAATAAGACAATAAAAGTTAAAAGTTAACAAACAAGAATATAAAGTAAAACAGTAATACAAAACAGTTAAAAGACAAAACACAATAATATATAAAATATACAGATATATATACATAAAATAAAATGAGGGCTTACCTAAAATGGACATGATCACAGATCAAAGGCATTGGATGGAATGACCAAAGAAATTAGCAGTAACAAAAAAATAGGGGAGGAAGCAGTTGGTTGGTTAGTTATAAAGTTATAAAATGAATAATTCAATAGATAAATTTTGTACATTTAAGGAAGGGGTCAGATTTTTAATGTATAAAGACTCGGTGATTTTTCCGTCAGTCAAGTTCGGTAGATTGTGAAGATAGAACAGAAAACTGACTGGCATTTATTGGATGGTCAGCTGATTCGCTGTGATTGCGAATAGCGGAATATTCTGGATTAGACAGGGGACGGCCACTTCAGGTAAGCCATTATTTTATGTATAGGCCTATATCTGTATATTTTTATATTATTGTGTTTTATATTTTAACTCTTTTGTATTACTGTTTTACTTCATATCTTTGTTTGTTAACTTTTAACTTTTATTGTCTTATTCAGCTTTTCACTGATGGTGACCCTCAGTCGGGGTCGAAACGTCTGTAATAAATGTTTGGAGCCATCGCCTTGGCCTTCTTATTCCTTATATTATATATATATATGCATCTTGGTGTAGTGGTTAGCATCGCTGACTACGAATCCACCGGTCACGGTGTTTATCCTTCCATACAATAAAAAAAATTGGTTGGTACATAAATGGGTACCATGGGTAGCCTAGTGGTTAAAACGCTGGGCTGCTGACCAGGAAGTGGTGAGATCGAGTCTGGACGAAGACTGTAATTTATGACCACCCGTAGTGGGTCGTGGTTCGGATTCCACGTTGAGCTATAGGTCTGACGTGGGGCAACAAGCTTGACCTTCGTCAAATGAACAATTCGGGCGGAATATATATATATATATATATATATATATATATATATATATCACATAACAAAATAACATTAAAATATAACTTAAATGTTCTCGGCTCTGATTAATATACAAATGTCCTCGATTTTAACATTCTTTTAATGTCCGAATCTGGTTCATATCTGATAACATTCCTAATCAAACATTTCTGAAATGTACGTTTATGAACATTACCTGATTTGAAGATAAATGCTAAAATCCAACATATTTTAATATTTTGTAATATTAAGTCTTGAATGCTCATTCGCTACCTGGTAAGTACAGTATATAATATATATATATATATATATATATATATATATATATATATATATATATATATATAATATATAATATATATATATAATATATATATATATAGGTATTTATTAATTAGGTTATAAAACTGTACTAACCAATAACACTGGTCAAAAGAATCGAACTTTTTTCTCTCATCAAAGATGTTTTCATACTTTTCTAGACCAGGTTTGTTGTAGTCACTTTGTACGCTGATTCCAAATCTGTTTTTTGGTTTTCCACTAGCACATCCAGTTAACGAAATATGACGTGTTAATTTCAGCACAATTTATCGTAAAAGTACAACTTTATTCATAAAAAAAATGTACACCAACCTAAAAACGCTGCGGGTACGATTTTCTTTTGTAAACATTGTCCAGATCGTCGCGGTACAACATCCAGCAGTAGTCTGCCAGCATACTTTCGTTCCAAAAACCTTAGTAGCAATTTTCCATTGACAGGATGTCTTGATGGAAGCATTCCACCTGTTCGTCACTCACCGCGCCAAGGTTTTGGGGAAAGAAATCTAGATACGAATGTAAAAAATGTATTTTCAAGGACATGCGACAGCCCATTTCTTGATATGCATCGAGCAGTTTCTGAACTCCATCTTTGTATGCGGGAGACTTGTGGTTACCGAAGAAGTTTCCACAAATCCATATGAAAGCCTGCCATGCTTTTAGTTCTAAGGCATTGAGGCTTTCTTCAAAGCCTTCATCCTGCAGAACCTCCCTGATTTAGGTCCCCACAAAAATTCCCTCCTTCAATTTCGCGGCATTGATGTTTACAAATTTCTCAACACGGTATCGAAACCCTCTCGAATTCGCCTTACCCATCGCTTTCACAAAATTTTTCATTAAGCCGAGCTTAATGTGGAGAGGTGGCAGGAAAATATTCTTTAGATCAACTAAAGGAACACACTAGACACTGCCCATTCCTGGCTCGTATGTGCTTCTTTGATGCCAGTCACGTCTGATGTAATGATCCGCTGTAGCACGGCTGTCCCATAGGCATAGGAAACAACAGTATTTCGTGAACCCTCCTTGCATGCCCATTAACATACCAATGACTTTGAGATCACCACAGATATTCCATTGATGAGTGTTGTATTGGATTGCTTCGAGTACTATATTCATGTTATCGTACGTCTCCTTTAGATGGACGGAGTGGGCGATCGGAATGGACGGCTTTAAGTTCCCGTTATGCAGGAGAACGGCTTTCAAGCTTTTCTGTGAGTAATCAATCAAGAGGCGCCACTCAGATGATGTGTGTACCTGCGACAAGTTCTCGAAAAGTCCAGTGATATCATGGCAATAGCAGAGCGGACCGTCTACTGTAAAGAATGTCCCCAGATCATGGTTTCGTTTTCGATAGTGACACACTCGGACGTTCTTCTCAAGTAAGTGTTTCTCCTTGAGTCTCGAGGAGAGAAGTTCTGATTTCTCTTTGGAGAGGGCTAGGTCTCTAATGAGGTCATTCAACTCATTTTGGGTAAGCCTCTCCGGCTCCGATTGTTCTGCGTCAGGTGTGTAGTCAAGATCGGCCGAAGGTCCCGCATCTTCACCAATCGCGCCTTCGTCGGATTCCCTTTCGTCCTCTAAAGAATCGAGTCCATGCTGTGGAGGTACCGGAATCGGCATCGTGTCATCGTGAGGGATCGGTCTGATCGCGGAGTCTACGTTCAGATAAACGATGTATGCTTGTTCTTCACGGAGAATCCAGTTATGTTAACATTACAAAAGTAACAATCGCCATGATGGTCTCTCGGCTCCCTCCATATCATGGGTATAGCAAACTGCATCGACTTTTTCCTTTGGTTCAATCAGTCACGTAATCCATTCGAACAAGCGGTACAGATAACATATGGCGCCCACGCCTTATCTTGGTCGCCTAGTGGACAGCCGAAGTATAACCGGTAAGTTTTCCGAAGATCCATCGTGATTGTCGCGAACGAGCCGCACACGTAACAGAAATTGTCGGGGTGATTTTTACACTTTCGAGGAATGATGATCGATGAGTGGGTTGATGTAAATCACCTAAAAACATAAAAAGTGTAAGTGGGTGACGCAAAACAAAACAAAACGCAACACACAACTAGACATGTGACTGTTACGCCAAAGAATAAAAGGGTGTACATATGTAACGTTTGCAAATTTGTGGCCAGCAACTGCTCTCACCTAAAATACCACAAGACAACCTGCGGAAAGCCTAAGTTGAAACTACAAAATGCCATACATGATGGTACAGAAAAGGTAAAGCAAAATACTCCGCTACATGTATAAAGGACGCATATTATATATTGTGTATATACAGTATTATATATTATATTTATATTGTTATGTGCATATTATATATAGTATTATTATATATATATTATATTTATTATATACCGTATATTATGATCGGTCTCATCTCGAAAACTAGACGCGCTAGAGGAAAACCGAAAACAGATTTGGAATCATCGTCCCAACAGCTATCTAGCCCACCCATAATTATATCTGATGAGAAATACTTGTTGACCAGCGTAATTGAAACAAATTTAGCCTAAAACTAGGCTACCTTGGCTGACTAGGCATACAGTCATTGATGTAGTCGAGACCACCCTGGCCAAAATCGAACCGAGACCAGAAAAAAGGTCTTGAGACCGGCCTCGAGTCCTACATCACTGCATACAGTAACTAATGTTTTCATGCAAAAAAATGGGAAGAATTAAAATATAGATTTTGTTGTTTTAGTTCTATTTTAATGTCAGTGAATTTGATACGCCGACAGTATGTATGAAGAAAATGGGGATCTTTTCCGTTTGACTGCCGCCATTGAAACATAATTAAACTTTTTGTATTTTGTATTTTAACTGAAATGTCTTGATGATACAAAATAAGTTACTTTATAAAAAAGCTTTTCTTAATTTCCCCTTCAAATTTTGTTTCTTATAAACAATTTTAATTACTTTCAAGATCCATGCTTAATTTTTAAGTTTTAATCGTGTACTCAGAAAAATAAGGGGATCACCTGAAGATCAGGGCCTCCAGCCTTCTTTAGTTAGCTTAATAAGGCTAACTAACAAAAATATCACGACCTAACCTAACCAATCGTCAAGGTCGTACAGTTGACCTAACGATTGGTTAGGTTAGGTCGTGATATTTTCGTTAGTTAGCCTTATAAGGCTAAGTAAAGAAGGCTGGGGGCACTCACCTCTTATGTTTCAATGGCGGCAGTCAAACGGAAAAGATCCGAAAATGGTACAGTAGCCCCGTAGCCAGGACTTCCCAAAGTGGGGAGGGGAGTTGTCGAAATTGTAGAAAGGTGAACCTTTTCGTGCAACGACCTACTCACTGTGGAGGAGGTTTAGAGTAGTTGGACCTTTTCCAGTTTGTGTACCGTTTTTCATATAATTTATTTTTGAGAATATTTTTGTTAAAACTAACGAAAATATCACGACTTAACCTAACCAATTATCAAGGGAGTACAGTTGATCTATTATTAATTATAACATTGTTTGTTTCTGGAATAGTATTTATTATTTACTAATAGATCAACTGTACGCTCTTGATAATTGGTTAGGTTAAGTCGTGATATTTTCGTTAGTTTTAACAAAAATATTCTCAAAAATAAATTATATGAAAAACGGTACACAAACTGGAAAAGGTCCTAGTAGTTATGTTTAGAGTAGTTTAGAGTAGTCTGTGAAGTTTTAAAAAATGCAAAAAAAATGCAATTGTTTATTTACTAAATGATGTTATATATTATAATACCACATCATAAGTTATATCTATGATTAAAAAGTGGACCTTTCCTGTCAAGGGGGGCGGTCGTTCGGCCCCCTCCCCCGTGGCTACGGGCCTGTACAGTATCAATAATTTTAATTTGACAAAACGAAATAGATGAGTACTGATTATTTTGGCCTATCACATTTTCATATGTTTAATAAGTTAACAGTTTAGAAGGCTTACCATAGCTTCAGAGATTACTATTTACGTTAATATGTTTCCTCAAATTCGATGGAGAAGTTCATGAACGTTGAACACGCGGTACAAAAGCGCACAAAAAGCGCACCAAAAGACATAAATTTCAAACTCTTCTACTTTAAATTTAGAGAACCTGCTTAAATAGGGCAATGGATTTTCAATTACTTCAATGACGATAGCACTATCGGTCATTGTAAATAAGCAAAATTAAAGAGAAATGATTCAGGCACACGATAAGCACGTTTTCTGTGGGACGCTAAACAGCATGCACTACACGGTGGCAAACAATGATTGCGCCCCCCCCCCTGCACAGATGAAACTAATAGAGGCAAAAAACTGATTGTTGCATCTTTTAGACAATTTAATTCTTTGTCTAAACAAAACCACTCAATAATTGGTGTTGCCTCCTTGTGCTTGGACGGCTTCAAGTCGGCAAGGGTAGGAGTAGAGACTCGAAAAGGTCAGTGTCGTACTCAAGATTTCGGAGGATTGTTTCGATGTGCTGCTCCATGGTCCGGCAGCAGAATCGGGTGGCTGGTGGTTCAGCAAGCATCAGGGATTCCGCTCGGTCTTTCAGGATGGATCCTGAACGATGTGCATAGTAAAGTAATGGATCTGTAGGAAGCTGGTTCTGTTGGATTTTTGTTTGGTTTGAGTAGCGTAATAATTTTACCTTGTTTCCATATGTTAGGAATAATACAGTGTTGGTATGAATATGTGCTGATGTTTGTGAGAGCTAGTATTCCCTGTGGGCCCAAGTGTTTAAGGTGTATGTTAGATGTAGATATGTTGTCTAGTCCAGTAGCCTTCGAATTCTTAATGTTTTTGATGATCTTGGTGGTCTGGTCTGTATTGAAGGGTGTAATGGTCGTGTCGAGTCTGCGGGTTTTCTTGTGTCTGGCTGTTTGTCTGTCTGCGTGTTTCTGGTTGTTGTCTCTGTTTAGGTGACTTATCTTTGCGTAATAATTAACTAGAATGTTAGCTTATTGTGTATATGTTGGGATATTATTTTGGCTGCGACAGATAGCCGCGTGTGAGGTGTGAATACCGCTATTAGAGTGGGTAATGCTGTGGTAATGCTGTTTATAGTCTTGTATAGCCTGAATGTATCTGTGAAGTGGTTTAGTGTTGCTATGAATTCCCTAAATGTTTCTGTTTGTTTTTCTTTAAGTTTGTTGTTTATTTCTGTGTTGAGCTGTTGTCGCTGCTGTTTTATGGCTTCTGTGTGTGGTGTTTGTGTGTATGTTTGAGGTTGTTACGTTGCCTTATGAGGTGGGCTATTTCTCTAGTGTAATTTGGGTTGTATTTCCTAATGTTGCCCTTGGGTATGTATTTGTTCGCATTATTGATGATCTGATTGAATGTCTTGAGTGTTGTATTGATGTTTATGATGAGTATGCTGTTTAATGTGGTGAATTGTTCTTCAGTCTGTATTTCGAACTGTTCCCAATCAGCTTTCTTGTAATTTCTGTAAGTGTGCCTAAGGCTGTTGTGGCAGAGTGTAGAACGTGTTGTAATGATGATGGGCAGGTGGTCTGATGACAGTTGTTTTTCCGTTCTCCAGTGTGTATGTGTTGCTAGTGAGGGGGAACAGAGCGTTATGTCTGGGGAGGAGTTTGAGTATCCTGCTTGATGTGGTATGTGTGTATGTTCTTCTGTGTTGTTAAGAATGAAGAGGCTGTTTAGTTGTGTGGCTATGTTGACGCCTTTGGTGTTGTTTTGGTTGTGCAGGTACCAACTAGCAACTAGTGTCTTTAGCGTTGAAGTCTCCTCCTAAGATGACATTAGTGAGAGAGGCCAGATTGTGTAACTGTGGATTGAATTGGCTGGCACCTGAGGTAAACTATCTGGTGAGATGTAAATGTTGATGAGTGTGGTGTTGTATTTTGCGCGTGTTTTAATGTTAACTGCCTGTATTTCTATCGTGTTATCTACTTGGATTGTGTTTGTAATGTTTTAGGTGGTATCAGTGTAGCTAATGCTTTTACGTATGTAAGTGATAAGTCCACCCCTGTGACCCCCAGTACGATCTTGACGGATCGCCATGAAGTCAGGGATGGTGGGTGTTTTGTGTGTGCGTTTTAGTTTTGTTTCTTGTATAAGTGCTATGTGAATGTTTTGTTTGTATACGAATTCCCTAAGCTGTATGATTTTGTTTGTGAGGCCATCTACGTTGTACTGTAATATGTAATATCATGCTTCTGTATGTGTCTCATGGTCCTATTGTGTCGATGTGTAAGTTGTAGTGGGGCCTGGATTAGTCTTAATGTCGCCGGAGAGTAAGAGTAGTCCGGGGAGCACGTCCGGCACGCAATTGCTCCCCGTAAATTAAAAATAGCCACGCTGGTTTAGGTCAGACGCCCGGGAGCCGATCGGCACTCTGACCGTGCCACGCAACAAGCCGTCGACTGCCCGCTGCACGGAGATTTGAGGAAGTTTGGCCACCAGCTCGTTGATGTCTTCGGTTTGACGTCGCCTATTCTTCGCGTTGACGTTCCACGATTTTTCGTTGACGTCGACGCGCTGACGTGTCCCGCGCTGAAGATACAGCCACTGCTAGAAGCTTCCTCGTCAGCTGCTAACTCTTAGTTTTAATACTGTGTGTAGATTCAGTTATTACTGTGAATCTATTAAAAGAACATTCTCTGTTATTTTGTGCTTATCCTTCGTCTGCGTTTGTTGTGTTGCTCTCTTTGTTGGAGTTCTGAAAATGTATTGCCCGCCTGTCTGCTAAATTGCTCTAAAATGGACTCTGTTTCTTCTCTTTCTTTTTCCTTTAATTTTCACTAGAAATATGTCTAAAATCCAATACAGAAAACTCTTGGAAGAATTTAGCAACACAAAGTTAAGACTGTGAAGCACAAAATGTAAAGTTTCAACAACATAATCAGGTACTTTCCTTAAGCGAACTTTCTTCAGAGTTTCTTCATATACTGTGAATATCTTTTATATTAGATGCATGAAACTATTAAGGAGCCTTTTTCGCCTTATCAATAGTAATTATGTACTCGAAATTAAATTATACATATAGCTACAGATTAAAAGTTTCTTTGGATGTTTATATATGTTATCTGAAATGATTTCAATAGTTTCCGCAAATGCGACATTGGCGAGCAAACTTTCAACATCTAGTCTTAAATGAAGTTGGTTCAACTCAGAGAAGTACAGTTGCGTACTGGTGCAGCGATTTTCTATATTAGCATTTTTTTTAATGAAATGTACATATTTAGTTAATTTTTTTGTAAATATATGAAATGAGTGATATCGAAATTCATGCTTTTGGAATCGATAACTGTAATGAGTTGGGCATCGCCACACGAAGTGACAAAACCCTTGTGATGAAACCTGTGCGCATTCGAACCAAACCAATTTTAGCATATGATAAAAGCTTTCATCAGAGTGATTTTCTACCTTCGAACGTGACGCCGACATGATCTCATCTTTTTGTGACGGAAGAGCGATGCGGACCACATTCCGTTATTATTAATGAGTATCGTTTAACGACGAACTGGCGTAATGAACACCAGAATCGGAAACTCGCTGAAATTCAACGACTATGACGTTATCTGATTTAGAACTGACGGCGGTACACGATATGTTATTATGCCGTCAGAACTATGACCCACATATCTTACTTCGCTTTATATATACACAGTGTGTGTATATATATATATATATGTAATATGTATATATAAGTAAGAGGCTAGTATGGTATATTATTATTAAAAAACTGACAAAGAAATAGGCTGTGATTCATAGCGTACATCACGAACTGGAAAAGCTAAAGTAAAAAGATTTTAAAAATGGTGAAAGTCTAAGACGAGGATTTTCCATACTTTGTTGTGTACATATTGTATAGTCTAGCCGGAACAAGTTAGGTTAGGCCTATAACTTCAGTGACTCCTGTCCACTGGTATTAAGCCATATCACACGGCCGTTTGTTGCCATTTTTCACCGCTGAATCGTGCCCCGCTTAAAACCGATTAGAGCCATTTACACATTAGTCGTAACAATCCAGGGTTTGAAATTTTTCAAACTCTTGTCGCTGAATAGCAATTAAATACAGTCGATACATTTTCAAACCCTGATTGTTGCCGATTAATGGGTAAATGGTTACAATGAAAACGCTGAAAAACGGCAGCAAATGCCCGTGTGTTGTGTGGGTTTTACTCTATCGCGTTAAAGTAACACTTTTTAGAATTTTAATTATTTAATTATAAAATTTAGATAGGTTTAACTTATTGTTTTAGAGGAATATATAAAAAAGGAAAATATATAATTTCAAGTACTGAATGAAGATAATCTCTTGTATGTTTGCTCTCTCTGTGAGTGTTTTAATGTGTTAGCATGGTCTTTATTATGGTCCTCTAAATAGATAGTAGACATATTTCTAATACAGCTAACTAATAACATTTGTAGATGTCTGTGAAGTTAAAAAGTCTTTCATATTGTATTTGTATCTGGAGGGATACAGAAATCCTAAGTTCTAAACAGCTTGTGGAAAAGTTTGGACCTAGTTGATTCTGGATTTCGGACGGTTCTACAGGGTTCGAACGTGTTATCGATGAATAAAAACTTTTCAGCAAATCATTAAGCTCAGTAAGAAAAAGCCAAACTTGCCAATGATATATTAACCCCTTTTATGAAGATAGAGGAATGTTATCCAGAAATTTATACCGTACTATGTTTGCAAGAGGGATTCAATTCATGATCATCTGGAAAAGTGTCCGATGTTTTTCAGTCAGTGAAGTCGTGAACTAATCGAGGTGATTTACTGAAATAATTAATGAACTTCGGTTTACTGAAACAATTATACGGAATTTCAACGTACTTACTTTTTTCCTTACCTTCAGATTCCTCGTGTCCCCTACAGTTACAGTGAGCCTTTCCAGATTATCATTGTAGCAGAGGGACACCTGAAGTTCTCCAACTTCTAATGGGCTGACAGCGACATCTTTCGTTAGATCTATCTTCTGAATTTTCCCCGCTCTCGTGGCCATGTTCTTCAAAAGACGACAGTTTTAAAGTTTCACTTGAGTATTAGTTAGCATGTAGGCCTACTGTAGATGTTTACGACAAAATTATTAATTTCATAAGACGAACTGAAGGAATTCTATAGTAAAGATAAATTTGTTTCGGTCTACAGAAAATGTGTATGACAGGCCATTCTTCGTAATAGTAACGTCTTGTAAAATTTGTATTAAACACATTCATTTTGAAGACTTAGGCCGGCCGCACACGGGAGCGTCTTGCGACTGACGACTGACGATTTGATTTATGACGACTCAAGTCGCGTGTGAGTTTTATATCGACAGAATAGGAGCCCCGCACACTGCATCGACCGCGACGCGATTCCCCAGATTATGAATAGTGAAGTAGTAATGAATATTTCCTTAGACTTTAAGAAGAGATCCATCTTGGAAGGTAAGCCCTACAATATATTATAAATAGCATTAATTCATAGACCTATATTAGATTGTTCTTAAAAAAAAATCTTAAATTTATTTACTTGTCCTGTAACTTTTATATCTTTACCAAATACGATTGATGCAATTACCTTGCACAGAGGTTTACTCTCACTCAAAGTCATTTCCATTTCATTCCGCGCCCAAGACTGGGAAAATGAGAAAGTGAGAATTTCAAACGAGGTATTTTCAAATCGGTCTATTCTTAATTCATGTCACTCTCATTCTCATTCACGGCTTTCCCACTTTGGTCTGGGTTAGGTTAACTCAGGTTAGGTTAGGTTACGATAGGTTAGACTAATATTAGTTAGGTTAGGTTACGATAGGTTAGTTAGACTAATGTTAGGCTAGGTTACGATAGGTTAGGCTAATGTTAGGTTAGGTTAGATTTGGTTAAATTAAGTTAGAAAATATTAATCATTCCCATTCGCGCCGTTTCCACGAATGAGAATCGAATGATATTGTTTCCCAAATCCAAAAACGCTTTTGTCAAATATGAATTTTTCACTTTTGTGCATTCACACTTGTGGACCATGAATGGGAATGGGAATGACATCGAATGGAATTAATCTGCACAGATACATCTATCAGCCGAGTGATAAAAAGATTCTTCTTTTATATTAGCATTTCATCCATAACTATGTACAACTGCAGACAGAAGTCTATGAACAGTTTATTGCAATGTTATGGTAAATGGTAACTCCAATTCTATACATAATGTACGTATATAGTAGTAATATAAATACAAACTTCTTCGTTATACACAGTATCATAGAGAAAACTATTTGGTTACTTGGTTACAGCCATCAATCCAACCATTTAAGTTTATTAATAGAAAACAAGCATGGTCGTGGAATAATTGTGTATGGTTAAATAAACCATTAAATCTGTTGAGAAATAGTTATATATATATATATATATATATATATATATATATATAGTATATAATGCCCTCGGTGATGTAAGAGTAATGGTTAGCATAGCTAACTACGAATCCACCGGCCCAGGGTTTGATTCCGGTGACGGCAGTCGACACGCAGTAAACCTAGCTGTTCATTCTTCCACACAATAAAAATTGGTTCATAGATAAATGGGTACCCTGGGTAGCCTAGTGGTTGAGACGCTGGGCTGCTGATCGGGAGGTCGTAAGATCGAGTTCGAGCGAGAACGTGGTAATTTCTGACAACCCGTGGTGGGTCGTGGTTCAAATTCCACGTTAAGCTGTAGGTCTACAGTAAGATGGAGCAAGACGCTTGACCTTCGTCAGAATGATAATTAATTCGGGCGGAATCAAAACCATGGTTAACCAAGATTTTATATATATATATATATACTGTGTGTGTATGTGAGAGAGAGTTCAACAATCATCAGAAGACTTTCAGGCTAAGTCAGAATTACATTTTATAAAAGGTAACTATGCAGCAAATAGCCCCACCTCGACTTTTGGTACGAAAGTTGGTTATTAGGGTGTTTTCATGTGCTTTCCTCAGAAATGCCACTCATTTGCCCCGCATTTAATTGAAAGTATGAAAAAAAATCGTTTTTCTTTTTTTGTAATTTTATTTTCAAGTAAACACGAGGCAAATGAGTAGCATTTCTGAATAAAGCACATGAAAACACACCCTAATAACTAACTTTCGCTACCGTTATTGCTAACCTAACCTAACCTAAATGAACTGACCTAACGTAACCTAACCTAAATGAAGAGATTTCGAAAAAAAAAAAAATCGTTAAACTAACGAAAATATCATGACTTAACCTAACCAATCGTCAAGGGTGTACAGTTGACCTAACCGGGCATTCAGTCGACCTAACTGGGCATTCAATTGACCTAACTTTGATATACTGTACCTAACCAATCATCATACTACCGAATGCTAACATCAAAAATTATGAACTCGAGGTGGAGCTATTTTGCTGCGCTAACTGTAGGTATTGCTCACAGTAGGATTGGGAAAAATGTTTTCGGAGGAAAACTCTTATGAAAGCTAGATTAACACTTGCCGGAATGAGTGACTTCGCTAGCCACGTGCCCTTGAAAAGAGATATTGAGCCCGTAAATTTGCACGGAAACAAACTCTTCTGCTTGTTTTTTGGAAATTTGCGTTTACACACGAAAACGTCTCGGTCACTACGGAAATAAAGGGGCTGGGAACAGTCTGGACAGTTTCGCGTACGGAGAACGACACCGTGTCCTTGAAAAATGTGAACCGCTCGTGAATCGTCTCCTAAAATTTTCAACACTTCAACGTAGCCTAGGTCACAACTTTCACAAATCTCACTGCACATGTTTACACGACAAAAATTAAAAAAGAAAGAAAGACCTCAGCTGTATCAAAGGCTGAGGTTTTTCCGTGACTAAACGGTCGGGGGAAAAAAAACTTGATAAGTTCTTTAAAATTCCTAATTAGCTGTCATTGGTTCATTAAGGCGTGGTTGTTTTTGAGTGTTTAATAGCTTTAAAATTCCTAATTAGCTGTCATTGGTTCATTAAGGCGTGGTTGTTTTTGAGTGTTTAATAGCCTACTATTGGTTAAAAAAAGGTGCACTGTGATTGGTCGTCCACACATTTCCAGAAAATTGTCTGAGAGCGAGGATGTCTTATGCCTGCTGGCAGGTCGCGAAACAAAAAAATGGTCAAAACTTAAAAAATCAATAACTTCGTTAATTTTGAATTGTGGAGAGTCTGGCTTTCAACAAATTTATTCTATTGCTGTATACTACCGAATGCTAACATCAAAAATTATGAACTCGAGGTGGGGCTATTTGCTGCATATTAACCATAAGGTTAATATGCAGCAAATAGCCCCTTGTCAAACTAATCTCATGCCTGGAACCAAAAAATCCGCATATCAACATATTATTACTGGAATAGGGGACAATATGAACTCCATAACTTTGATGTTATAGTCCATTAAAAATAATATATATATATATATATATATATATATATATATATATATATATATATATATTGTGCATCCTTAAAATTCCTTTATGTGTGCTTAAATTAAGGTGGTATTGCAGATAAAATATTAATAGGTTATATTTTATAGTGGTTGTCTTTAAGTGACTCTATGAAGTGTATAAATTTTATCTCATAAAAGTTTATATAAGTAATAAGTCTTCTAGATGACTCTCTCAGTCATCGTAAAGCAGCATTTGGAAAAGACCTTTTGGATTGGTTTTCGCATTTATTGAGTGTCGCGGTTCTTATCCTGTGATTTTGTACTGGTAAAAGTTGGTGAATTACTGTGTAAAATGGTAAAAACAAGAGAATTAACCAGAGATTAAAGAGCTCAAATAGTGTTACTGTCATCGCTAGGTTTTTCCCAGGCTGCAGTTGCAAAACAACTAAAATGTTGAAAATGTGCTATTCGCACCCCATCAAAACGATATAAAGAGTTTAAGTGTCATGCCAATAAGCATCAGAGTGGTCGGAAAAGGTGATAACCACCCAGGAAGAGGGATTATATTAAAGTTAATTTCCGTTAGAGATCGTAAAAAAACCTCGGTTCTTATACCCCAGTTCCGCATGACCTACAGAAGGCAACGAGAATTTTTTTTTTTACAAGTACATTCAGAAGACGTAATGAAAGAATGATTCAAAGTATGTAAGGCAAGAAAGAAGCCATAGCTGTGAAGCAACAGTTGCGCTGTTTCGATTGGCCTCTTCAGTCTCCAGACTCGAATCCTGTTGAACATTTCTAGGGAATTCTGAGGAAAAATATTCGAAAGGATAAGTGTCTATCGAAATCTGAAAAGATAGATAAGAAATGGACACGATCGGCAATGATATTTGTCAGCGGCTTGTAGACAATATGCCTCGAAGTAAATGGAAGATGAATAAAATATTAAACTATTACACTAGGCAACAAAGATTTTGTTACAGAAGACCAAATAGGTGCTCCTAGCTAATTTCGGTATGCTGATTTCAAATCTATAATTAGATTTTTTCTATCACGTCTAGATTTTGTGTAAAATGCAAATCACTTTTAGTAAAATTTTCTACCACGCCCAGATTTTGGTTTTAATCGGCTTAATGCCAGTAATATGAAACTTGCTTTTCAAGGTTAAAGCAATTTTTTTTGCCAACTATATACAAATTCGAACAATTTTGATAAATAAAATTTATCCCGAGTTGGCAACACTGAATCAAGAGCATAGTAACGGGCAACGGCCCAACGGTCAGTCGCTACGTGATAGTCAAGCAGAACGGTTGTTGAAGCTCTCTGCTGATGAGCAAGTGACAGGTTGTGGTGACTTGTTGTGTTTTTATAGCATTTGTTTTGTACTACGGTGTGTATTTCTTTTTATTTTGCACATCGTAATAATTACTTTCTACGTTTTTTCAGATATTGTATGGTAATTCAAAATGGCATCAAATAGACGTGCTTGTGTAAATCACCCAGACAACTTCTGCTTTGTCTGTGGACAATATACACCTAAGCCCAACGTAGAAACATAACAACAAAGATTAAACTTGCCTACAAGTGTTATTTTGACTGTAAGTTAGGAGACCAACAGAGGGACTGGGCACCACATATTTGCTGTGCACAGTGCAATGCAATGTTAATAGCTTGGATGAATGGTAAAGAAAAGCTATGCCGTTCTCAGTCCCCATGGTTTGGCGTGAGCCGAAAAATCACTTCAATGATTGTTATTTTTGTTTGACAAAGATTGCTGGTTTCACAAAGAAAAAACAA
This sequence comes from Bathynomus jamesi, assembly GCA_023014485.1. NCBI lineage: Eukaryota > Metazoa > Arthropoda > Malacostraca > Isopoda > Cirolanidae > Bathynomus > Bathynomus jamesi. The sequence continues at coordinate 78,312 of JAJOZX010001365.1, read as the reverse complement.
ATCAAAGATCACGTACCCAAACTGCGAATCAGCAATGAAACCAGTACCACATGATGAAACAAATCCACCACCAGTTTCCACCAGCAACGATAACAGACAGCAGTTCATCTGAAGATTCTGCTAGTGATAGAAACAGGGAAAGATGGCATATATGTTCCAGATGCAAATATTTCCCCACATTTGTTAAGTCAAGCGGAGTTAAATGACTTAGTGCGCGATTTGGAATTACCAAAAGAAAAGGCAGAGTTGCTTGGTTCAAGACTTCAAGAATTTAATCTTCTCCAACCAAACACCAAAGTTTCCCATTTCCGCCATCGCCATTTGCAGTTTTCATCATTTTACTTACAGGAAGAAAACATTTGTTTCTGCCACGATATCAGTGGTCTGATGCAAGGGATTGGCTGTCGCTATGATCCAAAAGAATGGAGACTGTTCATTGACTCTAGTAAAGCTAGCCTTAAAGCTGTATTACTGCACAACGGCAATGAAAAACCTTCAATACCTGTAGCACATGCCACTGGCCTTAATGAGACTTATGAATCGATGAAACTGCTGCTAAGACTCATCAAATATAAGGACCACACATGGAATATTTGTGGCGACCTTAAAGTTGTATCATTACTTCTTGGGTTACAGTTGGGCTACACAAAGCATATGTGCTTTTTGTGTCTATGGAACAGCAGAGATGACAAGAACCACTACAAAAACATGATTGGCCATCTAGAACTGAACATGTTGTTGGTAAATACAATGTGAAACACCCAGCACTTATTGACCCTCAGAAAGTACATCTTCCACCACTTCACATTAAACTTGGCCTTATGAAAAATTTCGTGAAGGGTATGGATCATCAAGGTAGTGGTTTCCAATATTTAAAGGATAAATTCAAAGGAATATTGACAGATGCTAAGCTAGAAGCTGGAGTTTTCACTGGACCACAGATCCGCAGTGTCATCCACGACTCATCGTTTCCATCTAACCTAAATGAGAATGAACTAGGAGCATGGACATCTTTCGTTGAAGTTGTCAAAAATTTTCTTGGAAACTACAAAGCTGAAAACCACCGTAAACTCGTAGAAAACATGCTTAAATCTTATGAAATAATGGGATGCAGAATGTCTTTGAAAATTCATTTTTACATTCTCATCTTGACTTCTTCCCGGCCAACCTTGGGGCTGTAAGTGACGAGCATGGTGAGCGCTTTCACCAACAGATCTCAGTTATGGAAAACAGATCCAAGGTAATTTCAACCCAAATATGATGGGAGATTATTGTTGGTTCCTGCAGAAGGAGAGCTCGTCATCCTACAAGCGACAAAGGAAGGGACACACCAAAGTTTCACTTAAAACAGGAATTTGCCTTTCAGTAGTAACAACAAAAACTAACGCGTTTTGGGTGGATGGTTGGGCGCAGGGGTGGTAACTCCGCCAGCGGAATTCCGCTGTCTGTCTTAAGCCAGAATAAAGGAGGAAAGACATCCCTGTTCACTAATTATTTAAGTATGCTTAACATAAAACGTGGCACGGAAAGTAGCTTAGACGGCTTTCGTAATAGAAGCGGGTGAGAAAAAAAATGAAAAATAGGGGTTTTCGGTTACACAAAATCTGGACGTGATAGAGAAATTTTGATATCAGATCTGAAATCAGCATCACCGCTTTAGTAGGAATCAGTAGTTCACGTGTCTGTAACAAAAAAAAAGTTGAAATTTGTTGCCTAGTGTTATCATAGTTTCCATAAAGTTATTGCTTCTAATAATTTATAATATTAATGCTTTTCCTGAACATTTCTGTCCCAACTTTGTGTATAATACTTGTGATATATATATATATATATATATATATATATATTTCAAGAAAATAACAATCGAGTTTTGACTTGAGAAGCTTTCGTGAAGTCTTCCAAACATGGCGATAAGCCCTAAGGCCATCTTGTCCATACCTTGAGTATATTAGTCATGCGGTTGCTTCTACAAAGCTTCAATTTAATATTTAGGAGAAATCCAATGACAAGGAGGAATGTAAATGCCATGAAAAGTCTTCTTTAATGCGCAACGTTTCGAGCAATACGCTCATCATCAGGCTAGATAATAACAATATGAAATTAGGATCAATAAATAAATGTGAACAAGACAAAATAATTTCCAAATGAATTTCGGGAAAACCCTGCAGGTACGACACATTTCAAGAAAATAACAATCGAGTTTTGACTTGAGAAGCTTTCGTGAAGTCTTCCAAACATGGCGATAAGCCCTAAGGCCATCTTGTCCATACCTTGAGTATATATAGTCATGCGGTTTGCTTCTACAAAGCTTCAATTTAATATTTAGGAGAAATCCAATGACAAGGAGGAATGTAAATGCCATGAAAAGTCTTCTTTAATGCGCAACGTTTCGAGCAATACGCTCATCATCAGGCTAGATAATAACAATATGAAATTAGAATCAATAAATAAATGTGAACAAGACAAAATAATTTCCAAATGAATTTCGGGAAAACCCTGCAGGTACGACACATTTCAAGAAAATAACAATCGAGTTTTGACTTGAGAAGCTTTCGTGAAGTCTTCCAAACATGGCGATAAGCCCTAAGGCCATCTTGTCCATACCTTGGATTTCCCTAAATATTAAATTGAAGCTTTGTAGAAGCAAACCGCATGACTATATATACTCAAGGTATGGACAAGATGGCCTTAGGGCTTATCGCCATGTTTGGAAGACTTCACGAAAGCTTCTCAAGTCAAAACTCGATTGTTATTTTCTTGAATGTGTCGTACCTGCAGGGTTTTCCCGAAATTCATTTGGAAATTATTTTGTCTTGTTCACATTTATTTATTGATCCTAATTTCATATGTTATATCTAGCCTGATGATGAGCGTATTGCTCGAAACGTTGCGCATTAAAGAAGACTTTTCATGGCATTTACATTCCTCCTTGTCATTGGAAAAGCATTAATATTATAAATTATTAGAAGCAATAACTTTATGGAAACTGATAATAGTTTAATATTTTATTCATCTTCCATTTACTTCGAGGCATATTGTCTACAAGCCGCTGACAAATATCATTGAAAATTTTGTCTATTCGCTTTGGACAACTTGTTATTGTCCACACACTACCGTGCGTGAACAAATCTTTCTTGACTCCGACTAGCAGCACTTCACGGACGGTTCTTCTGAAATCTATACCTTTTTTCAGAAGAAACTACAACACACGCACTTTACATCAAAGGATAGAGGACGTCGTCGCGAATAATTTGATGTAAACATACAAATGTTTACTCTTTTATAATGATAGTTCTTAGATACGGCTCCGCTCGACGACACTTTGTTTCGTTGTCCTTTTGTGTTTAGTTTTTTTTCGTTGCTTGTAAAATATTGCAATATTTTCGTGTAATCTATAAAAATGTTCATATATATATATATATATATATATATATATATATATATATATATGAACATTTTTTATAGATTACACGAAAATATTGCAATATTTTACAAGCAACGAAAAAAACTAAACACAAAAGGACACAACGAAACAAAGTGTCGTCGAGCGGAGCCGTATCTAAGAACTATCATTATAAAAGAGTAAACATTTTGTATGTTTACATCAAATTATTCGCGACGACGTCCTCTATCCTTTGATGTAAAGTGCGTGTGTTGTAGTTTCTTCTGAAAAAAGGTATAGATTTCAGAAGAACCGTCCGTGAAGTGCTGCTAGTCGGAGTCAAGAAAGATTTGTTCACGCACGGTAGTGTGTGGACGATAACAAGTTGTCCAAAGCGAATAGACAAAATTTTCAAACTTCCAAACTTCAAACATTCGACTTGAAAGGTCATCGATGGAGAGAAAAAGGAAAAGAAGATATTTAAACCACACTATTCCAAGACTAACTGGTTTTGCTCTAATTCAGCGGCCGAACTTAAACTTTAAACGTTTCAGTATAACCAAAGGAGAAGAATCATTCAAAATTATAGAAACCTCCTACTGATCTAAACTCGCAAAGGAGCCCTATCCCCTCAGTGAAAAAAACTTAAAAATACGGAAGTTTCTTGCAAGATTGAAACAAAGACAGATGAAAGTGACTTTTTGGGGAAGGAAGATTTGCAGCCAGTTTCAGTGAATTTTGCGATCATCCAAACATATAAAATTGGAATAGTGGAGAAATTAGGAAAAATATGAAATCTTCTGGTCGTACAGAACCTTTGAGTAAGGAAATAGTAACAGTGAAATAGCAGTGAAAATGATAGTTATGATCTCCAGTCTAAATAATGATGAAATTAAAATAATTAAATAATGATGAAAAGATAAATTAAAAGAGAAAAAGGAACACTAAGCTATCGACTCGGAAGATTGTGAAAGGAGATTTCGAACCATCCTGAATCGAACTAATGTTGTAAACTCGCGGAATTTGGAAATAATTGGCCTGCGTAAGTGATGCTCAAGAAACGGATAAACTTATGTCTGATTTGCAAAGGGTCATGCTTGTACCTTATCAGAAGATTCTTCATGTAATTGAATTTCAAACGGAGGAAGTAATACAAAGAATGGATTGAGAGGGATTATAAGAGTGAAGTTAACACACCACGCAATCTCACCACAGACAACCTTTGTTAGACTAAACTTTGAAGACAGCGCGAATAATTCGAAAATATTCTCCTTAAAGATAGAAAGGGAAAGTTACCTCCAATAGAGAAGGCATTCCGAAACCAATCTCAGGTCCGAGAATGATGCGAGATAGATCGGAGACTGAAGATACCCTAAAAGGAAGAAGACTAGAAATCAAGAAGAGTTTGAAAGAGGAAAGACTCGGAAACACGATGCCACTAACGGAAATTAGATTCTGAATTCAGCGACAGTTTCCGATTCAGGTTTAACTCAAAGTCAAGAAGGAAAAAAAATTGTCAGAACGAGAAATTTAACAATGACTGCGGTCCCAAGCGGAATATGGAAACGTTAAGGAAAACCAACTGAGCAATTTAAAATTTGTTGTATAGGCCCTGTTTTGGGACTCCAGAATTTGTTTTCCCAATTCCATAGTAAAGATTCCAATTAGAAAACTTTAAGCAAGTGAACGGTTAATATTTACTTTAAGTTTATACAAACAGAAAAGATTGATTTAAACTATGATTTTTTTTGGGGGGGGGGGGGAGAATAAGCAAAGAAAATGTATCATTTTAATATTAGGCCTATTTTTGTAATGGGCATAACAGCCAGTTTATTTTTAATTTTTAAAAGGACTTTTTTTTTTTTTTAACTCCGATCACGAAACAGTTTTTAAATGTAGTTTCACAAATTTTGACCGAATGACTTCGGATGTGAAGCTCAAAATTTTGAGGGCTGTAGTATTTTGTAAATTTATTGACCGACTGGCTTTTCTGTATTTCACAAAATTGTATTAAGTTTTATACGAGCTTGGAGGAGCTACGGTCGTCTGTACGAGCTAATGACATCTCGTGGACAAGGTATTCAGTCAGATCATGCTTGTACAAAATTCCATGCATTTTAGTGAAATGCACAGAATCAACTTGGTCAGTGAATGTTAAAAGGAACACAGTCCTCGAAATTTTGAGCGTTATATCCAAAGTCATTGAGTCAAAATATGTGAAGCTGCATTTAAAATTCAAGTGTCTCGTGACCCTATAATAAATGTTAATCAATCACTGGTTTAAAATTTTCGGTTCACCAGAACAGTTATAATACAAGCGTGAAGGACTGACTCGATATTGGCAGACTTTGATTCTAATGACAAGCTGTTTGGGAGTTAAGTTAGATGAGGATGGCATAGCTTTGTTTAGGCTTGCTTAGGTTCGTTAGGTCAGATTAGGTTAAGTATAATTAGATGGTCGATGAAGTCCTCCGTGAATTAAATGTGTGCAGATCCAGTCTGTAGACTTCATAGTTATATATGGGTTAGACCTGCTATTCAGCCCCAAACTGTAGGTTTTCAAGACCTGTTTTTTTTAGACTTCGCCCAACACTTTATATTTGTAATAATAATAATAATAATAATAATAATAATAATAATTTAAAGCATTTTTTATTATTAAGATTTTCATGACTGCGTTCTTTTCTGTAGTTTTATTGACCAAATAATTGAATCCCCAGTAATCGGGGGGCTGCAGGACCCCGAATTACTGTCGGTTCAATTATTTGGTCAATAAAACTATAGTCATAAAATCTTAAGCTTCACAAATCCATATTCTCTAAGCAAGCTAGAGTTTAACATTTACAATTAGTTCATAAATCACTAAAATTTTAAATGCAGCTTCACAGATTTTACTTGACGCTCACGAAGCAGTTAAATTTCAAATACAACTTGTTACATTTTTTTTTACTTATCATGGCTTCCGATGCGTAACTAAAATTTGTGATGGCTACATTCTTTTCTGAATTTATTCACCAACTTGATTTTCAAATAAAACTATAGTCATGAAAATCTTAAGTTTCACAAATCTTCTTGACACAATGTGAAGCTCAAGATTTTCATGGCTGCGTTCTTTTCTATAGTTTTATCACGGTACTGGGGCCTTCGGGCCCAGTAATTGGAAGAGAGGGGGGGGATCTGGTCACACATATATTTTCGTTCATTACTCTTACCCCCATCCACCATACGAAGTTTGGTCGAAATCGGTTCAAAAACGTAAAAGTTTTTCTGCGGACAGACGGACAGACAGACAGACAGAGAGACAGACACATTTTTGGTGAATTATAGTAGTAATGATTGTTTCGCTTGTAAATTCGTTTTGGTAAATATTCTGCTGAACTCAAACCGACAATTAATGAGCAGAAGATATCTTTCTAGCAAATTTTGATGTACTTTGAAAGAATCTGAGATCCGTTTCTTGTGCAGATGAGCAGTTTTCGAGATATTTTCAGTTTTCTCATTTGAAAAATTGCTAATTTAGGAACGAATCGGAAGTCAAATTCCTTCAAAATACATCCAAATTAACCAAAAAATTATTTACTGGTGAAGGCACGACGTAACCTAACTCTCTAACCCTAACCTCACCGGACCTAACTTAACCCCTAACTCTCTAAACCTAACCAAACCGGACCTAACCTAACACTAACTCTGACCTGACCTAACCTAACCTAACCTAACACTAACTCTGACCTGACCTAACCTAACCTAACCTAACACTAACTCTGACCTGACCTAACCTAACCTAACCTAACACTAACTCTGACCTAACCAACCTAACACTAACTCTGACCCAACCCAACCCAACCTAACCTAACCTAACCAAACCTAACCAAACCAAACCTAACCCAAACCTAACCTAACCAAACCTAACCCAACCAAACCAAACCTAACCTACCAACCCCTAACCCAACTCAAACCTAACCCAAACCAAACCTAACCAACCAAACCTAACCCAACCAACCTAACCCAAACCAAACCTAACCCACCAAACCTAACCCAAACCAAACCTAACCCAACCAAACCTAACCCAACCAACCTAACCCAACCCAACCCAACCAAACCTAACCCAACCAAACCTAACCCAACCAAACCTAACCCAACCAAACCTAACCCAACCAAACCTAACCCGACCAAACCTAACCCGACCAAACCACCAAACCTAACCCGACCAAACCTAACCCGACCAAACCCCGACCAAACCTAACCCGACCAAACCTAACCCGACCAAACCTAACCCGACCTAACCTAACCCGACCTAACCTAACCCGACCTAACCTAAACCTAACCTACCTAACCTAACCACACCTAGGCAATACATATATGTATATGAACAAAAATAACCCTTTTCATTCGCAATGTACTAGGGGCACTCAATATATTTTGCCCCACCCTTTTTTCTTAGCTAAATAATAGGCCATGGGGCTGAAATGTCTTTTGGGCCGTAAGTTTGAACTTTCTGCGCTTCACATAACCGGATGTTTTCCAGTTTGAACCTCTCCTCCTTGTATAAAACCGCTTTTAGACGCCCTTGTATAAAACCGATGATTAACGCAGTTTCGAAAATGGCGTCTGACAGTGGTGTGCGTCGTAAACAGAGAGCTGTTATCGAGTTCTTAACCGCAGAGAAGGAAACAGTTGGAAATATTCACAAACGTCTACAAAACGTTTACGGAGATGCTGTTGTTGATCGAAGCACAGTTGGACGCTGATTTAAACGTGTGAGATCATCGGAGAGAGGGAGAGTCAGCCTCGATGATAAGCATCCTAAAAGTCGCAAGCGGGAAGTGGCCCGCGCACACGCGCGACACATACAAGGAGCTATCACTGGAGCTAAGAATTAGTGAAGGAAGTGTGAATACAATAATTCAGCAACTGAGATACTGAAAAGTGTGTTCACGGTTTGTTCCTCGCGAACTGACTGAAGATCACAAAGCTCAAAGAAACGAGATTGCTTCTAAGTCGTTGGTTCGATACGAGACAGAAGGGATGACTTCCTTTCATGAATTGTGACTGGGGATGAGACTGGGTGCACCACTTTGAACCTGAAACAAAACGCCAATCCATGGAGTGGCATCACGCAAACTCCCCACGCAAGAAAAAGTTCAAAATGGCTCCCTCTGCAGGAAAGAATATAGCCACGATCTTCTGGGACATGAAAGGGGTGATTCTGGTGGACATTATGAAGAAAGGACAAACAATCAACTCAGAGGCATATATTGCTACCCTACAGAGACTCCAGAGACGTATAAAGCGAGTTCGACCGGAGAGAAAACTGGAAGACGTCCTTCTTTTGCACGACAGCACAAGACCACACAACAGTTTGCAAACAAGAGAAGCCGTCACAAAAATGCGCTTGACTGTCTTACCCCATCCTCCATACAGTCCGGATCTGGCACCTTCAGACTTCCATTTGTTTGAGCGAATGAAGGATACTATTCGTGGAAGAAAGTTTCAGAGTGACAATGAGGTTGTTGAGGTTAAGAGGTGACTCTAGCAGAACCCAGCGAACTTTTACTAGCAAAGAATAAAGGCCGTTGTTTCGAGGTGGAGGAAAGTCGTAGAAAAGGATGGAGACTATGTGGAAAAAATAAAAACTTGTAAAAAAGGTATGTAACTACTCGTGTACAAAATTTCTGGAACTTACAAGGAAACTTGGAAAGAAAAAAAAGGTGGGGCAAAATATATTGAGTGGCCCTCGTACGTTGGTTAGAGCTTTATAATTATTTATTGCTCTATAATCATTTGCACACTATATAAAACATAGTTTCCACGTCATTTTTCGTAACGATTCAGACTATTATGTTGTCATATTAAGGTGTTGGGTGGAGTTTATCGGAATATTAACTTTCTAATTTAATAAATGTTTAGGTAAAAAATAACACTGGGGAACAAATTTTAACTTTTTTTTTTGTTTCTTGGACGTGAATAGGTCGGTCTTATAGGATTTTTTCCGCTGATTCCGAATATAGCCGTATAATTTCTCTATCACCCAAGGTTACTGAGAAATTTGTATTTTAATATTTATTCAAAAAGTTAGTAAAAATACTTCATAAAAATTATATTAGTGGCAGATTGGCATTTAAAATATTCTTCTTAAAACTTCTTTGTCACTGATTTTCTCTTGTAGTTTTCATTAGGAGCTTCTCGCATCAATGTCCAGCAGTAATCAGCTAACATTGCCGGATCCCACCTCCCTTGGTAGCGTTTCTCCATAGTAGCTATATCTTGGTGGAACCTTTCTCCATGCTCATCGCTTATGTCGCTGAGGTTTTCAGGGAAGAAATCTAAATGGGAGTGCAAGAAATGGATTTTTAGTGACATATTACATCCCAATAACCTATATGCTTCAATCATGTCCTGCACTATTTTTTCATAGTTAGAGGCTTTGATGTTCCCTAGAAAATTTGTGACAACATTCTTCATGGCCTCCCATGCCACTTTTTCTTTTCCTCTCAAGGCATCATCAAACTTTTGATCTTTCATGAGCTCTCTGATTTGGGGACCAACAAAGATCCCTTCTTTTATCTTTGCATCGCTAAGTCGTGAAAACTTTTTCTTCAAATATTTGAATGCCTCATCTTCCTTATTCATTGCTTTGACAAAATTTTTCATGATGCCAAGTTTGATGTGAAGTGGCGGTAAGTATATTTTCTTGGGGTCAACTAAGGGTTCATGAGACACATTCTTCAGTCCTGGGATACATTTTTCACGAAGTGGCCAATCCTTTACAAAATAATGCGAATCTCTGGCTCTGCTGTCCCATTCACAAAGGAAGCAGCAGAACTTCGTATAACCGAGCTGCATTCCCAGAAGAAGCGCGACGACTTTTAAATCCCCACATATATACCAACGAAACTGGTCATAATTAATCTGCTGAAGGATGAGTTTCATATTTTCCTAAGATTCCTTCATGTGGACAGCGTGCCCTACAGGAATGGAAGGGTATTTATTTCCATTGTGAAGTACAACCTTGAGGCTTAGCTTCGAAGAGTCAATAAATAAATGCCAATCTTCAGATTTGTGCTCATGACCGAGAGCTAACAGCAGTCCATTTACATTATTACAGTAGCATAAACCACCTGACGAGGAGAAATACTGCATCAGATCTTTTTGGCGAGTGCGGAACGCCGATATGCTTGTATCTTTTGCCAGCAAATTCCATTCACGTAACCTGGAGCCCAATAATTCCGCTTTCTTTTTCGGAAGGTTCAAATCTCTCACGAGATCATTCAGCATAACCTGCGTTATCATACGTGGTTTATTTGATTCAGGTTGCTGAAAGTCTGTATCTTTAGTGTCATCAATTTCCATTTGTTCAACTTCAGACTCTTCATCCAGTGTCCATGACTTTGGGGGAGTTGGAATTGGGTTATCATCGTCATGTAGTACTGGTCTCATGGCAGATGCAAGATTTGGGTATTGAATTTTATGTTTATTTTTGGCAGAGAGTCCTGAAACGTTAGTCATACAAAAATAGCAATCCGTTAGGTGATCCTTGGGCTCTCTCCAAATCATTGGTATGGCAAATGGCATAGATTTGCAGGTACCTTTAATCCAACCCCTATGAGTGACGGCACAGGAAATGCATGAGATATGAGGTGCCCAGGATTTGTCTTGGTCGCCTACCTTACATCCAAAATAAAGTTCGTAAGCCTTCTTCACGAGTGGGGTCGTCTTCTTCCTCTGTGCCATTATGGTCAGTTCTCCACATACATAGCAAAATGTATCTCTGGGATTAATACAGTTTCGATTCATGCTGGCAGAAAATTATTGAAATTACGGAAAACTTTTTGGAATGAAAAACCAATTTTTCTCTACTATGAAAAATTTTAAAATTTGAGCCAAAACTTGAAATTTTTTTTCTTTTTATTAAAAATCTGTTTGTTTAAATAGCTATATTTTTTTAATGCAAAAAAAACTATTAAATATAATTAACCTGGAAAAAAAAGAAAGTAAAATTAAATTAGTACACTTAATTTTAACTAATATTTTGGGAAAACTCTGAGTAAATGGAAATATTATTTTCTCGAAAACTATGGGTGATAGAAAAATTCTGAAACCATATTTGGAATCAGCATCAAACGTTCTATAAGAAACACCAAATAGTTTTCAAGAAACAAAAATGTTGTTCCCTAGTGTAATTAAACGATTTTTTAATTATTTTACGAAATTGAGGTATAGAAAAAGGCTTTGTTGTATGCCGTAGAGACCCAAGTAAAAAGAGCCTTTAATTCGCAGTATCTGACAATTATCAATAGAACTTAAACAAACCTTTAATTTTTTTTTTATGTATTTAAAAACATTAAATTAAGATATTTTCCCAAAGTTAATGTATGGACACTACATTCAAAATATTCAAATTTGCACTAAAAACCAACTGAATTTCATTTTGCGATAAAAAATATCTAAAAAAATGTCTGCTTCCAAGGATTTTTCTTCATATAACCAATTAATTTTCTGAGCTCTGTGGACTTTTGTAACGAGTCTGCAAAACTTGGCCATGGAACATCTGCATAAATAACGCGGTCTATCCCATATATGTCTGTGGTAGACTTTGTCCTTACCTCTACAGTTTTCGCGAAACAAAAAATATTTGGAAGTTAAATTCTCTTAAATTTCTGAAAAAGAAAAATTTGCGAAGTGACTATACTAGAAAATATTATATTATTTTAAACTTTTGAGACCTTCCGGATTTCAAACACGATTTTTCGCAATTTTAAATTTACATTAAGGATCTCTCAGTTGTACACACGTTTACAAAGTAAATTTGGAGACTGAAATAAAAGGTGCAACAGAAGAGGTTTCGTCCCCGCATAGCATGGGCCACGTTCCATCGCGTTTCTCACTACTATACCATACAGAAAGCAAAAGTTCCTTTCGAGAGCAGTTTTTGAGCGTATCTCGTTTTATCTCGTGTATTTCAGGTGTTCACTAGTTACTCTTCAGTAATCATTATTATAGGGTTAACCAATGCATTTATGAAAAAAACACGATAAAATGAGAAGTTTTCCCCGAATGGTGTAGTGGTAACAAACATCCTCGGGACGGGGCCATGCCACGAAACCTCCTATGTTGCACATTTTACAGTACTTCAGTCTCCGAATTAAATCAATACGCTCTCTCTCTCTCTCTCTCTCTCTCTCTCTCTCTCATATATATAATGAAAGATTTCTTAAAAATCTGTGTTTGTTATGAATAACAAACACTCAGTCCGATTGTAAACATGTTTATTATGAAGCAGAGCTTTCGATAAGGCCTTTTCATCTTAAAATACGAATTAAACAGTAACAAAGTTTGAAAATTACATACCAAAATATTTATAAATAATATATAAAATTAATAAATACTTAATTTAAAGTTCGTGAAATAAACACGATGTTTGAAAAATACTAAATTAATATACTGTAATAATTACTGTTGAAGAAAATTGATCGTAGAATATTTATTTACTTGAAAGAAATCGTACGAATCGAATCGTAAATATTTTTTGTGCGAAGACTAATTTTCATTATACTGTACTTATGATTGTGATACAATGTGGTGAAGTGGAACTGTACACAGTTTACTGTGTATATATACGAGTATATATATATATATATATATATATATATATATATATATACTACCGGTCAAAAGTTTAAGTACACCTGAAATATTCATAAATTTCAAATTTTGTTTAAAGTTTTTTATTTATTAACTAAGTTATCATGACACAAATTCATAAGTACAAACATTGGAACTTAAATAGTAAAAATCAGGACAATTTACCAAAAGCAAAGTCTAAATTTTAGATTGATCAAAATAGCCTCCTGTAGCAGCAATTACAGCGGAACAAATTCGAGGCATGCGCTCAACAAGAGTAAGAAGATAGTCTGGTGAAAGCTGCTGCCAGCATTCTTGTAAGAGTTCCCAGAGCTTCTGAACACTGGATGGCTGCTTGACTTTCACTCGTCGATCCAGTTCATCCCACACTAGCTCGGTGGTGTTCAGATTCGGGGACTGTGCTGGCCATTCCATAACTCTGAGCTGACGCTGCCGTTCTTTCTGCTTCAGGTAATTTTGACAGCTTTGAAGTGTGTTTTGGATCGTTGTCTTGCTGCATTATGAACTATTGCCCAATTAGTCGCAGTCCAGATGGGATGGCATGGCGCTGTAGAATGCTGTGATAGCCACGTTGGTTCAGTATTCCAGTGACTTTGTGGAGATCTCCAACTTGCTCTTCTGCAAAACATCCCCAGACCATCACACTTTCTCCACCGAGCTTCACCGTTGGCACAACACAATGCTGTGTCATTCTTTCACCCACTTTGCGCCGCACAAATACTCTGCGTTTAGATCCAAAAACTTTGAACTTTGATTCGTCAGTCCAAAGGACAAATTTCCACTGCTCAACAGTCCATTTTTGGTGTTTTTTAGCCCAGGCTAGCCTTTTCTTTTTGTTCTGGAGTCTCAGCATTGGTTTCTTTGCCGCAGTTCGTCCTTTTAATCCTGCCTCTCTTAGTCTTCTCTGAACAGATGATGTTGAAACTGTTGTACTTCTAGAGTTGTTCAGCTGGGCTTTGATTTCAGGTACTGTGAGGCGTCTGTTGCGCAGACTGGTGACTCGGATATACTTGTCCTCTGAGTCTGTTGTAGTTCTTGGTCGCCCTGACCTTTTCCTGTCCTTATTTTGACCAGTTTCTTCGTACCGTTTAATGGCACAAGCGACCGTATTCACAGAAACTCTTAATTTTTTTGCAATTTGCCTCAGTGATTGGCCCTCATTTCTCAAAGCTACAATCGACTGTCTTTTTTTTGTTGTTAACTGAGCTTTGTCACCCATTTTTGCTTTCTGAAACATAGAAATATACCTTAAACTACACAGTTAGCTCCTCTGCAAGGATTTTATATATAAAGACCTGCAGCGCATGTTAATAACTGATCACATGTATTAACATACTCCTGAAGAAACACACTACCACAGTAAAGACGTTTAAACTGTTTTTGGACCTTTGTGCAGAGCTAATAGCATTAATTTTAGGTTGCATGCTAGTCGTCAATAAACACATTTTGAAGGCTATTTTGAAGAAGCTTCTGCATTACAACACACTGCATAGGGCAGATGCACTGAAGCATACAATATGAAAGCCGGGTAAGCAAATTCATCTCTTGTACCTGTTAAGTTTACATTTGAAGTTTATGTCATGAACTAAGCAGCAAAACATTGGAAATTAGTAGGTGTACTTAAACTTTTGACCGGTAGTGTGTATATATATATATTATTCATCGATGCATTTATAGTTTAAGTGGAAGTATGGTGTATATTATATATATATATATATATATATATATATATATATATATTGCATCTCGAAAACCTTGGAACATGATTTTTTGCTCTCTTCTTCCAGTATGAGAAGAGTTTCTGCAGGTATTCGCCTTAGCCCCTCCTTCCTGCATAAAAAAATATATATATATATTAATACTTAATTCATGAATACTACCTTTGCCATTTATGTCAACAATGAAAAATAAAAATGTCCACAAACTTCTGTCCACGGCTGTACATCTTTCGCGCTCGAAGACATAGTCGTGCTGATCGCGTGACTTGTTGTATGAGAGTGTTCGACACTTACATTACCATTAAGTGCTTTTAATGCAATAATCTCACTTTATAAGATGGAAAGAAAGAAAAGGCAAATGAATGGGGGAATTTTGCACTTGTCAGACACGAACCCGCGTCACATGGTTTCAGAGTCAAAGCTCTTACTGACCGCGGCATCCTAGCCCCCCCCCCCCCCCAAAAGATCCGTTCAAGCAACATCAATATTTTCGAGTCTCACTGACTTCCAATTCCCCCTTCATCGGTTTTCCTTTTTTATGTTGTCTATTTTTAGTGAATATAACCTTAAAAATGATTGACTCCCTTTTAACTATAAAAGTACAGTACTCACTCAGTTATTCGTGATTTTAAAGCGATCCATGATCACGGATAACCTGATTTCACGGTTAACTCAATATACCACGCTGATGGGTGGGTGGTGCAGCCACTGCTGTCCACACCACTGATTGGCCTCCCACCTCGCGCTCCACTGCACGCAGTATTATTCTTTTACAGTATAATATAGAGTTAACTAGTTTGTACCCACCATAGGACGTGAAGATATACGAAGCCACAAGCGCGCACGTGTACTCTTGTACTCTATGATGCGCGGAGAGACGCTAACCAAGGCGCGTTGTGGTGGGTTGGCGGGAGGCGAGCCGCGGATGTGAATACCGCGCCATATCATGGTTAACTCAGTGTCATGATCAGGGATAGTGCACAATGGTCACAAATTAGTAACTCACGGTTAACTCGATTCAAGGTTGAGTGAATCACGGATAACCGCGCAAGTACCGTACTTTAAATATTCTCATTATGCACGTAAAGATGATTACCTATTTTTAGACATTAGTCTTTCAAAAGTTCCAAAACATTATCCAAAATTAAAAAAAGAGAAGAAAAAAAAATGAAGCTTACTTTCAAGAGAAATAGAACGTGGCCAATTGTTTGATGTCTTTTATCCCTGATGACATCAAAGAAAGTAATCTTGAGAGCTCTCTCCTCCAACTCCTTAGACGTAATCTGAAGAACATCAAAATGAGTGCTTTTAGCAGTAAATTTCGCTTACAGGGTAATGTCGAACTAAGTTGTGTGTAAATCGTATGTCACATTGTGTTTCTCATTCCACTCGCTCAGGCGCTTCTCCAAAACATTAATAAATGAATTTTCAGCAAGCCTATTTAACGCATGGTTAGATAAATATGAAGGACTACAACCACACACACACACACACCTTAATGATAGAAAATTACCCTCGGCAGGGCTACGTTGTGCTACGTTCCAACATCGCTTCCCATTAGATGATTGAGGTTAAGCGACGTTGGCTTATTTAGTAACTGAATGAATGACCATCCTCCGCGTTCAAATAATTTAGCGACCTTAGATGGCTTGGGATCCTACGCAAGCTGTAGATCACGTGATCTCTGCCGTTACAAGGAAGTTAAACAACAACAAACATTTGCAGCAAGAAATGGGACGTTCAGCAAACGCCATAAACGATTTATTGACGTTTTGGACGTTTATTAAACGTCCTATCACCCGCTGGGTTATCACTAGTGACCGTCTGCGTTTATTTTGTTTACATACGCAAATACGCAATACAAAAACTAAACCACAGTATTCTCGTAAAATTTTAACGCGAATTATGAGTTTATAAATTTATATTAATCGTATTTGTATTTACATTTTGTAAATAATAAATACCAATTATAAGAAATTATTATAAACCCATAAATTAAGCTTCTATATGTGGAAACATAAGCTAAACCGGGTAGTCAAGTAGTAAAGATGTTGGGCTGCAGAGCTGGAAGTCCTGGGACCGAGTCCCAGCTCGGATTTTGTGATTTTATATTTCCTTCGCGGATCGTGGGTAGGTTTCAAAGTTGAACTGTAGCTCCAAGATGGGGCGACACCCTTGACTTTCATCATAACGAACAATTCTGGCAGAACCGAAAATGAGCATTAGGGGGCGCCTATCCCCTAACCAGGGAGTAAGGAAGACGAAACAAAAATATATAATTAATAATAATAATTCCTGAAATGCGCAAATTGAGTGAAAATTTTAGAACATTTTCAACAAAAATTCATTGCAGTAAAAATAAACAAATAAGTACCCTTAAATAAAATGCAATAAAAAATTTGTAGTATGTATATCAGAAAATCGAATTATACTCTAGACTGCAGCGGGTTCTCAAACTTTCTTTTTCTGTACCCCTTGAATTCTTTCACTGGATTTTCTGGATTTTCGAGAGAGAGAGAGGATTTGTACGTTCTTTACGATCGTGTGACTCGTGGCTGTTTGTTTGAGAATCACTGCTCTGGAGTCTAGATTGTGCGACTAGATCCTTATCCTCAACAGGTTCAAACCTTTGGAATTCACTTGATCAAGAGAAAAACCGATCAAGAACATTAAAAATCTTCCAAAGGAAACTGAAAGACAAATTCATCGTCATACAAGCCAATAACTCTGGAGCCCCTGTCTTATTTCCATAACAAAATTAAACTATATTCTTACATACTCTTGTTTCCTCCAAAATAAATTAATCTTTATTTTTCTATAGTAAAACAACAAAATAATAATAATTGGTAAAATAAAATAAAGTATACGCAAGATCAAGGAATCTAAAGTTGTTAAGATACTCAATTAGCATGGTAATTAGAACTTAGATATTTAATGATATAATTATTCAACATTTAATGATATTTCAGTGTCTAATATTCCAATAAATATGATGGTATAATCTTAGCTGAATATGTAATTATGCGTTGTTACGTGAATGTGTAATCTTAGCTGAATATCAATACTGTATGTATTTCTAAACATACTGTATGTTTGTAGCTTACAACAGATAATATCCATGCACTTTTCTCTCTCTGTCTCTATATCTTTAAAGCTAGTGTACACACATAACTTCGCTACTCTGCATTATCTAATAAGAATTACTATACAACTCCATTCTGCAATAAAGCATAAAATTTGCTTGCTAATGGCAGTTCTGTGTTCTGTAAATACAGTATATGAAGGCATATATTATATATATATATATACTCGTACCGTGTATATATAGTATATATTGGTCTCACGACCACGAAAGTTGCAATTTCATAAGAAATTTTACAGTAAATTCAAAATCAAAATGGGTAAAGGCAGCAAGAACCATATGCATATCTACCGACCTATCGCCAAAGAGGAGGAGCGAACGCCTAAACTCCTTCCATTAATATACTACAAACAACAGTGCCAGTTCCTCTACCCAGTGCAACATACCCAACTGCTGAACCCAAAGCAGTGGCGCCACATCTCTCCCCTCTCCACCTGCTTTCACAGGCGGTGCTGCTGTGGTGCAAAGCATCAGTGAATAGCAGCAACTATAAACAAAAGGTTGCTTATAGGATTAAGCAATTATGACCGCAAGCTCTTAGAGCTCCTTAAGCGTTTCTTAATCGAGGAGCTCCATGGGATTACGCGGACGCTCAGGAAGCAAGTTGGATCTCTCAGCCAGAAAGATGAACTCCTGCAGAAAGAATTCGTTGAGCATAAGGACAGAGCTGAAACCTTTCCAAAAAAAATAGAAGAACTGGAAAAGAGAATAGAACACCTCCAACAGGCCCAATATAAAAATGTTATACTAATTAGTGGTCCAGAGACACCTGCTGAAAGCGAAAATGAAGATCTGAAGCATAAAAAAATCGAGGCTTTGCGAAGAAATCTTCGAATAAATGTTAAACCAACAGACGTCATAGAAGCCTCTATACTCGGTCGACCCAGAGAGAACAACGCCACACGACCTATCAGGATTGTGAACCTGAATGAAGACGTGCAAAGGGAATTCGTAGGCGTGTGCATCCAGGTGAGACCAAGAATTTCCGTTAACGAGTATCTGACCAATGTAAGAGAAACCTCTTCGAAGGTATAAGAGAATTCAGGAAGGACTTCCCAGGTGAGAACTCTAAGTGCTTCGCTCGCAACGGGACAATATACAGGGTGGCGCAAAAGTCGCGCATCATAGGAATTTTCAGTGTTAATTATAATATATATTTTTTTCTTTTAGGTAGGGGATGACTGCGAAATTAACAATAGACGGGAGGGTGAGCTTGGTTTTAATGCATGGAATACCAGGTACTACAAATCGATGAATCGGTACAGAATTTAAATTCTGTACCGATTCATCGATTTGCGAGATTTGCCAATTTTTATAATTAACTATCACTATTACTATCATTATTATTTACTATCATTACTATTTTATTATTATTATTATTACTAGTGTTGTTATTAATTTTATTTTTGTGGTACTATCATTTTCATTTGCTCATGCTACTGTCATGGAAGACCCAATCAATATATGATTTCCAAACAGGAAAGTGCCTTACTGTATACTTCATTTGTAACATCCTGCCCAAATTTTCTTTTCCTTTCAGCTCTCCTAAAGTTTTATTACTTTCTTCTCCAAGTCGAATTCCTACCAATGATTCATACTTCCCTGAAAGACCTTCCAAGACTTTTAGAACTGTTACGAGATAAACACGAATGAGATGATGAATTTTTTAATCTGTTACATATTGTCCCTGAGTGTGTTTATAAATTACATTATTTCGATAAGTTTATGATACTAAATTCATTACAAATTCATTACAATTAATCGGAACACAATTCTCTATCATAATCCTCACGGAAACATACATAAAAGAAACCTTTGGATGGGTAGAAATATTTTCAGACATCGTGACGTCACAAAAGGAAGGGGGGGGGGTTTCAATTTACATAAATAAATCCATTCCACGTACGCAAATGACTGATCTTAATTTAATGTCTGACTCTATTGAAACATGCCCTGTAAATATAATTTTGGAAAATACTAATTTAAATATAATTCCTATCTACCTGCCTCCAAATGGAGGCTTTATCCATTTCCTGGAGAATACCGACTTTATTTGAAATCATAATAACATAAAAAAGCATAAAGCAATCTTCCTGGGCGACTTCAATTCTGATCTCTTTAAATGTAATAAACACAGAGACCCTAAAAACTCATAAACAGAATGGTAACATATGGCTTCTGTCTAGCTATTACGCGAGCTACACGTGTTACGACTCCTATAGAACACTCAACCTTAATGGGCCATATATGGTGTAAAGGTCATCTGAACCATACAACCGATATACTTCTGCTAGGGATCTCTGACCATTTCGGCTGTCTTAGCGTTAAATGAGGGTCATAAAATATGGGAGATAGATCGCGTAAAAATAAAGGTCAGAAAAATAAATGAATACAATATTACCACATATGAGAGCGCATGTGATTACATCATCAACCCTTTAATTATAAATCAGAAGAGAATTATTAGAAAAATAAACAAGAGTGATTATTATACTCATAAATCAGCAATTTTGAAGCAACTGCGTATATTAAAATTTAAAGACATATTTGAAATACAGATGTGCTCTCTAATGTTCAGGTTTACAAAACAATCTTCTCCGACCAAATTAATCGAGAATATGAAACTTAACAAATTGCAAAGTTAGTGAAGGCACCTCTTTCTTTCTCCTTGCTAAAATTCTTATCATTATTCTTCTCAAAATCTCTCCTATCACTTTTTCACCACACATCATATTTCATTATTCTTTGTACTAAGCGTCTACTAAAAGTATATGTCCTAATCTGTAAGTTCCTTACAGTTTTATACTGGTTTTATTATGCGTTGTATTTAGCTCCTAGTATAAGTATATGTCCTAAACTGTAAGTTCCTTTTAGTGTTTTAAGTCTGTCATAAAAATCTATAAAAATCTTGTAATAATATCTATTATATAATTAGTATAGATGTACCTAATAATAGTAGATTTCGGCCTGTAAAGTCTCGTGCACGGTTGCTAAAGGCAGTTTACAACTGTATACAGCAGGGGTTCCTAACCTTTTTGGCACTGCGCCCCCCTTTGGCCAACTTTGTATCCATGGCGCCCCCCATACCCAAAGGGCGAAAGTTTTCATCAGTTCCATATGGACGTCTAGAATCCAAATAATTATAGGATTAATAATAAAAAACATCAAAGCTCATGTGTTTATGAGATGACGGATATCAAGTTTTCTCTAACGAAGTAAATTACCCATATATATTTTTGGGAATATATATGTGAATGGCATTTGTTGACCGTTGACCACCTGACACCCCCCTAGGAATCTCAAACGCCCCCCCTAGGGATCTCAAACGCCCCCCAGGTTGAGAACCGCTGGACTATACAGCATCTGTATTTAATAATGAAATTACGCTCGCCTTATCAGCATTCATTCGAAACGTTGTTGTTTTTTTTTTTTGTTCTCGTTATTTTTATTTCGGTTTAATTTCATTTATCGTTTGCTGTTATTTCTGTTATATCCAAGATGTTTTTTATTATTTATTATATTATGCTGTGATGAAACGCCTGAAAGTCAACTTTAATATGGGAAAATTATAAGAAATATATATATATATATATACCGTACATAAAATGTGTGTGTGTGTGTGTGTGTGTGTGTGTGTGTGTGCTATAGGTTTGGAGATTAATTAGTGGTGAAGCCAAACTTTGTCTCTTGAGGCTTCTTGTTTTGCGAATTGTAATGTCAAATATGAAAAGGTGTACGAAACGATTAATTAAAGGTAACCTGCTTCATGCGTCATCACAGGTAATCTCATTTACGTTTAATTAAGGTAAAGGCATAAAAATATACCAGCAGTTTTATATTCCTGACGAAGACAGTGGGTCTCACATTCTTCTTCCTTTGCAGTGAACGATTTCAATCGACTTTTTTTTTTTTTTTTTTTTTTTTAGTATTAGCATTTATATAGAATTATTGATTGATAGATTTTAATTAGACTTTGAATAATAATAATAATAAACCCCTTTATATTCCTCGTAAGGAGTAGAAAGGATTTGAAGGAGATTCTAATTTTGGAAAGTGTAGGGTCTGTTTTTTAAAAATTTGCCAATGTTGGATATTTTATTGATAAATTTTGTTTGAGTTATGTTTAGTTCTCTTCTGTTCTGTTAGGCTCGGATAGGTTAAATTAGGTTAACAGAGTTGTCGATAGAAGTAGAGTCGTCGACAGACACAGAATTGTCGATAGAAACAGAAATGTCGATAGAAACAGAAATATCGATGGAAATTCTGGTCAGGGAAAAGAAGGTCGCTTCATAAGTTTCTCTTAAAAATACTTAAATTTAGTTTTTAAACTTCGCAGGAAAAGTGTCTTTGAATTTAAAAACAATTTGAATGAGATTAAATACTTGAAAGAGATGATTAAAACCACTGATAATAACATCGCTTGTACCAAAATATCTGAATGAACTAATTAGAAAAATCGAGAATATTTAAGTTTGAAAACATTACGATTCCGTGTGTCAATGAGACCCACTTCTGGCATAATACTGATCCATTTAAATAAAAATAAAGCAAACGTATTATATCTATCTGTCTATCTATCTTTCTGTCTATCTATCTATATATATACATTCGTGTATGAGAAAGATATATGATAAATACAAATCCGTACTAAGACGAGAGCTTCCATAACGCATAAGATGCGTTCTTTTGGGAGTTTTTCACTACTTTGTAATGGCAGAGATCATGCAATGGAGAGGACCTACAGCTTTACGTGGGATCCGAACTACCTACGAAAGACCTCTGTTTTATTTAAAATTTATTGCGATGTTAATTAACCGTAATATAATTTAAGAATCTTACCGTTAGTTAATGCAAAAAGGAAGAATTTATTCTGTCTCTCTCTCTCTTCTCTCTCTCTCTCTCTCTTCTCTCTCTCTCTCTCGTGTGAGGGATGTGCAAATTCGCATCCGCCTTCAGTAACCATTCCATGCAGACATTTAAATCCCATTTTCGCTTTTTTTTCCATCTATTAATCTGTCTATCGAAACTATTTCTCGTGTAAAGGGTTCACTTAATTTAACTCTTATTTCCTACCCATGGCAAATTATACCAAGAGTATATTTTACCCATAGAATAGAATAGAATAGAATAACCTTTATTAATAATAAAATAAATACAGTAGTCTTTTTACAATTTACAATTTTTACAATGACATAAATAATTGTGAAGCTCGACTATTTATTTTTTTTATTTTTTTTATTTGGCCCTTAAGCTTTAGGCTTTACTGGGCTCTACAGGTTGTGAGTTAAGGATAAAAGACCTCATTCTTTCTATCTCCACGTTATTAAATTAAGGTTATTTTGTTGTTGTTGCTGTTGTTGTTGTTAATAATAATAATAATAATAATAATAATAATATTTCTTATTATTATTATTGAATTAATTTCAAATTAATCTTTTTCTTTTCGTTTATGGTTGTTCCTCTCATTTCTGCTTTCCGCTGAAGGATAGCCCTGAGGAAGGTTGAAACCAAAGAGTTTGTGAAAAGCATAACCTAATCATTTCTCAAGCTTTTGCTGGAAATATAATAGTTTTGTCATAGTGCCAAGATCACTGAGCAATATTTAACAAAGCGTCTTTTCACTGTAATATAAATATTGATTTCTTATAAAATTATGTAACATTTGTTACAACGAATTTTTTATTAAATTCTATAATTTACAAAAAATTATCATAAATTGTAAAAATTGTCACACGGTTTAGAACCCCCCCCTATTGTTATTTAAATCCCTGTGTTAAACGTTTGTTCAGGTAACACCCCACCTCACCCACTAACCCCAATTAAGGACTTTGAATTACCCGTAAGGGCTGGCTCATCGTACCTGGAAAACAAAAACTTCGTCAAATATAGGACTGCAGGTCTTCTTCTTCACCCTCGTTTGCAAATAACGTCTTTCGTCCGGCATCAAATGAAGTCTGGAAAGAAGAAAATTGTATTCTGAATTAAGTCCAAATTATAGTTTACAGAATTCAGTATCAGTACATTTGTAAAGTAATTAAGGATCGCCTGTAGATCAGGGCCCCCAACATTCTTTAGTTAGCTTTATAAGGCTAACTAACAAAAATATCACGACTTAACCTAACCAATCGTGAAGGGCGTACAGTTGACCTAACGATTGGTTACGTTAGGTCGTGATATTTTCGTTAGTTAGTCTTATAAAGCTAACTAAAAAGGCTGGGGGCCCTGATCTTCAGGTAATCCGTAATTAATTACAATAACTGAATTACAGTTACTTAATTACCGGACCTTTTCCAGTTTGTGTACCGTTTTTCATATAATTTATTTTTGAGAATATTTTTGTTAAAACTAACGAAAATATCACGACTTAACCTAACCAATTATCAAGGGCGTACAGTTGATCTATTATTAATTATAACATTGTTTGTTTCTGGAATAGTATTTACTATTTACTAAATAGATCAACTGTACGCTCTTGATAATTGGTTAGGTTAAGTCGTGATATTTTCGTTAGTTTTAACAAAAATATTCTCAAAAATAAATTATATGAAAAACGGTACACAAACTGGAAAAAGTCCTAATTACCTCTCAGTAATTTATTACTAATTATAATTACCTCGAAAATATAGTAATTTTAATCGTAACTTAATTTTTTTAACGTAACTTTAATTTTAAATCATATTACACCCTTATGGCACTACTTTTTTAATTACTTTCTTATATTTTGTGATTATATTCATGTACAGTACTTTTTAACAGTACAGTACAGTATAGTAATTGTTTACTTTACATTAAAAATTAGGAATATCTTCGGTACTTGTAGGTTATCTCCCCCCCACCAATTTTGACAGAATATTTTCGTTAAAACTAACAAAAATATCACGACTTAACCTAACCAGTTATCAAGGGCGTACAGTTGATCTATTAGTAAATAGTAAATACTATTCCAGAAACAAACAATGTTATAATTAATAATAGATCAACTGTACGCCCTTGATAATTGGTTAGGTTAAGTCGTGATATTTTCGTTAGTTTTAACGAAAATATTCTATCAAAATTGGGGGGGGGGGGGGGGGGGAGATAACCTACAAGTACCATATCTTTAAATTTACAGCCTAATCACCAAATAACACATTTTTCAGTTATTTCACTGGAAATTATGTTATTTTACTTTATGTGAGTTTGAACGACGGTTCAGGATCGACCGGCGGTCAACCCCTCTATTATGTGGTAAGATTGAATAGATAAATTTGTTTTACCCATCGTTGGATATACATTTATGTATAACCTAAGTTACGCATTGTTGGATATACATTTATGTATAACCTAAGTTACGCATTGTTGGATATACATTTATGTATAACCTAAGTTACGCATTGTTGGATATACATTTATGTATAACCTAAGTTACGCATTGTTGGATATACATTTATGTATAACGTAAGTTACGCATTGTTGGATATACATTCATGTATAACCTAAGTTACGCATTCTTGGATATACACTTATGTATAACCTAAGTTACGCATCGTTGTATACACATTTATGTATAACCTAAGTTACGCATTGTTGTATATACATTCATGTATAATTTAAGTTACGCATCATTGGATATACATTCATGTATAACCTAAGTCCTATGTCAGTGTTTTACCTACACAAAGAACTGGATCACCTGAAGATCAGGGCCCCCACCTCAATTACCAAATGATATCTTTGTTACAACTAACGAAAATATCATGACTTAACCTAACCAATCGTCAAGGGAGTACAGTTGATCTAACCGGGCATTCAATTTATTATTATATTTGGTACTGTAAAGCAAAAAAGCAAGAATACATGAGGACCCTGATCTTCAGGTGATCCAAAGAACTGGATACATTTTCCTACACCAGATTTTATCTTCAGTTTTCAGTTATTAAATAAGTAACTGAAAAGTAATTGCGGTTGAATTACTTCAAAAGCCAAAAATTAGTTTTGCAATTAATTATTTTCTAAACAAATAATTTTTGCAAAAGTTTAATTTAACAGCTGGCAAGCAAAGTACGAGTATATAAGAACCATTTGTTTATTTGTTAGTCATTTTAAAACTGAAATTTTGTGTCGTTTTATATCTTTCTTATCTTATCTGAAGCTTGATTACTTCCCATTGTAAGTCATTCACATTTAAATAATCTCGCATTTTGGTTCCTCGAGTGAAAATGACCAAACGTGAAAAATCCATATTTGACAAAAGCGTCTTGATTTGGAACACATTATTTTCCTCGCTAAAATGGCGCTAAATGGGAATTTCTAATATTTCCTATAACCTATTTTATTCAATCATAACCTAACCTAACTTATCGTAACCTAGCCATTCGTAACCTAACCCGAACTAAAGTGGGAAAGGTTATGGATGGGAATAAAAATGACATGAAGTGAGAATGGCATAAAATAGGAATTGCCTCGAATGGGAATTGTAAAGGGTGATCCAGAGAAATGGGACCCAAAAGAAACCCCTGTAACTCTTAAAGTATAAGTCCTTTTATAAAATCATACGCATCATTCGAAAGAGGATAGTTACAAGTTTGTACAGGATTGTATAGGTTTTGACAATACAAGACAAGATAAGATAAGATACAAAACAAAATAAAAGTGTTAGTTAAAACTAACCCTTCAAGATGACTGCATGGACTGTGGAACAGCTGCGTTTCATAACTGAGCAATATTATGAGAATGGAAGAAGTGTAGTTTCAGCTCAAAGATCTTTCAAGACAAATTTTCAGATGTCAAAATCACCTTCTAAGAAAGTAATCCGTCGGTGTGTCAGAAATTTTTCCCTAACTGACAGCATTGGAAAAAGAAAACCAACTGGAAGAGTGCGCACAGCAAGGATAGACGAGATCATTAACAGAACTCATGAAATTGTAGAGGATAATCCTAACATAAGCTGCTGATAAGCATCAGACGTGCTTCTCAGCTGTTAGGAGTTGGATATGGAACAACAACACACCGTATATTCAAGCAAAATTTAATGCTCTTTCCATATAAAATTCAAACAGTGCAACAACTAAACGATGGAGATTTCGCACGAAGACGACAATTCTGTCAATGGATCCAACAGAAGGTAAATGACACCACCAATTTTCTAGCAACTTTGATTATGTCAGACGAAGCCCATTTTCACTTGAATGGAACTGTAAACAAACAAAATTGTCGTTTCTGGGCAACAGAAAATCCATTGAATATTACCGAAGTTCCGTTGCATAGTCAGCGTGTAACTGTTTGGTGTGGTCTTACTGCATCTCAGATCATAGGGCCGTACTTTTTCGAGGATTCCACCGGAAACACGGTCACTGTAAATGGTGATCGCTACGAAAAAATGTTGACCGATTTCCTTATTCCTAAATTAAGAGATCTTTGTCTAGAAAACCACTGGTTCCAACAAGACGGAGCTACCTGCCATACCACGAGGAACTGCATGGCAGTTTTGCGTCAAACGTTTCCAGGCGAGTTAATCTCAAGATTTGGAGACGTTGAATGGCCCGCAAGGTCTCCGGATTTTTCTCCCTTAGATTATTATCTCTGGGGATATTTAAAGAGTAGGGTCTACAGAAATAACCCAACGACCTTGCAAGAATTGAAGGCCGCCATCACAAATGAGATACAGGCCATACCACCGCACACTCTTGCAAAAGTGATGCAGAACTTACAAGCGAGAACACTGGAATGCTTGGCAACTAATGGAGCACATTTGAAAGGAGTCCTTTTTAAAAAAAAATATTTCATAATAAACTTGTAACTCTACTCTTTCGAATGATATATAGTTTTTATGAAAGGAATTAAATATTAAGAATATTTGGCTTTTTTTTTATGGGTCCCATTTATCTGGATCACCCAGTATATGCGGACACGGATGGGAATGAGCATGGCCTAGAATGCGGTGAGACCCTGTGCTCATCGCATTGCGACTATAGAATCAGTTACAAACAATTCGTGCTGTTATGTAACCAAATAACTACATTAGGAAGGAACTCGTACAATCGAGTACACTATACACAAATACATACGCTATTTTCTCTTGTTTCATTAGTAAAAATTGAAAAACGGGATAAGATTGCGTCATGCGTCATGAAATTAATTAAAAGATTTATTTACGCAATTTTCATCCGTCCAAATTTGCATTAATAACTCAAATCATGACGGTTCTTTATTTAATAAACCACTGACCTGAGAGAGAGAGAGAGAGAGAGAGAGAGAGGCGGGGGGGCTTAACTAAATTTATTACATAGATTTGCATAGGGATTTGATTAAAAAATACAACATAAAATAATCCATCCTTAATTGTCCAATCATCCAGTTTATATAAACACTAGAATAATATTCTTTTATCCAATATTGACTATTGGTTGCTTCCTTCCATTTTTCATTATTCCTCATCAATCATCCATCCCACTTCACCCCATCAAATACGCCATTACAGAGAAAGACTGTATAATAAGTATACGCTAGTTTCACACCCCACCAAAGAAATATCTTAACTTTTATCTATCTCACGACTTATTCAATACTGATTCAACCACATTAAAATCCATATATTTTTAAAAATAATTAATAGAATTTTACAAATGTAATTCATTTGTTACTTCATGAACTTGGCTACGTCTGGCCACGCCGTAACACCGCTTCCCGTTAGATCAACAAAGTTAAGCGACGTTGGGTCTGTTAAGTAGTTGGCTGGGAGATCATCCTCTGCTTCCAGATGATGTAGCAATTCGTAGATGGTTCGGATCTCGAGTAAAGCTGTAGTAGGTCCTCTCCGTTATATGACCTTAGATGTTGCGAAGGACGTTAAACAACCCCATCAAAGAACGACCCCAATTATTATTATTAGGCCTACTTGCAGAATTTTAAAAAATCCTTACAAATAAACTTTAAAAAGGAATTTTTCTTCGTCTTTCAAATTTTTGCAAATTTTTTACCAAATTTGAAAACATTTAAAATTTCTCTAATTATAATCCTTTCTGAGGAACCATTTTTTTCAAATGATATTCAAACTCCTCCGACAAGAACCTTCAATTCTCCAGTCCCTTCTCACATGATTGCTTGCTGAAAGTAATTTGGGTCGCTTTGCTTCTGACAGAGTTTTTGTATTTAGTTAAGAAGTTAAAAATTGTATTGACGTAACTGTAACTGTATAAAAAATAATAAAATTTAAAATTTTGACTGTATAGTATACTCCCTCCTTCAGGAGAACTGTACTAGAAAATTATAATTTTTTTCCCCGTTCATAAAGAATACGATTTTTATTTCCCCAAATTGAACAACTTAGACCTGCCGCACACAGGATCGTTTTGCGACTGATGACTGACGACTTAGTCGTGACGACTCAAGTTGCGTGTAATTTTACATTGGCGGAATGGGAGCCCCACACACTGCAGCGACCGCCACGCGATTCCTAGAATCGCAGTGTAAAATGTAAAATCACGCGCAACTTGAGGCGTCACGACCAAGTCGTTAGTCGTCAGTCGCAAAACGATCCTGTGTGGGGCCGGCCTTAGAATTTTTTTTAACATTGGTGACTGGTTGAGTTGCAATCACTGTATTTTTTCTTTTTCAGAACCACCAGTCTATACCCTGAGCTCCATTATCAAGGCGAACTGAAGGACTTTCAAAAGTCACCTATTCCCTTTATCTGTTCAGTTTCAAGTTATATACAGTATACAAATTGCTACTCCCCTGCGATAGGATAAAAGTTAACACAACCCGTCATATACTTGTATTTAAACAACCGAGCGAACGTATAACGCTTTCGTGTCCAGTAGCACTTTACATGTTAACCCTATTTCTCTGGTTAATCCTATTTCTCTGGTTAATCCTATTTCTCTGGTTAATCCTATTTCTCTGGTTAATCCTATTTCTCTGGTTAATCCTATTTCTCTGGTTAATCCTATTTCTCTGGTTTAACATTGGGGTTCCACGGATGGGATGTCTTTAAAAAAAAAACACGTGTGCTCATGTTATTCTATTTCATATATATATATGTCGCGCGTGCAGGCCAATTCCCGCACGCGACTTTTACGAGGGTTTGCACTGTAGGGCGATCTGAAGGAATGGTGGTCCTTCAAGTTAACTCGACCTTAGCCGTAAGACTTTCAAGTTAAATAAAATTTATGACACCAGTAAATTATAAGGAAACCAAGGAAGGAGTTGATGAAAACACAAGTTTATTTAAATTGGGTTTCGCTTTATTCGATAACGGTTTTTATTGACAAAATTTTCACGAAAGACAGAAATACTGCCAAGTCTCACTTTGGCAAGAATGAATAAATTGATTAATTGCCTTGGACAAATCACAAGACAGTCTAAATCACTGCTGATAGTCAGGCAAGAACTTTTAACAGTTCTTTATCGAATGATGGCTAATAGAGGAATGACTGGAAGGGGTTCGACCTCCTTTGCCTAAAGCTATGGTAGGAATGAATTAATTTCCATAACAGAGAATTAAATTAGTCTAAAACTTTGGGGGGGGGGATGTAATCCGAAGGTTAACCCCCTTTTCTATAAAGAATTTTGCGAAATATTCACAATCTTAAACAACATCTTTCATTTTGTTAGTTTTACAGTCTCTGTGTGACGTCTATCTATCGAGGATTCCTAATCTTAAGTACATTGTTGAGTACATTTTAATTTTAGTACACTATAATTACAATTATAATTACCGATTAATTCAAATTAAGTTATTACAGTTAATTACAGTTTAATTAGGTGCTACTATAGCGTGATTCCTACCTCGATTCGGCGGTCTACCTTTTAATTATAGCTTCTTACCTTGTTTACTAATTGCTTGTTTACATTCCAATGTCCATCGCCCTTGACGATTGGTTAGGTTTAGTCATGATATTTTCGTTAATTTTAACGAAAATATCGTGACTAAACCTAACCAATCGTAGGTAGAGCACATACTATAGTAGCACCGAAACTATTTTTTAAATAAATAAAATTGAATAATAAATAGCATTTTATATTTATTATATTTTCATTTATACCTTGGATAGGAATCACACTCTACAGTATTGTAGTTTCGAACCAAAACGGGTAGGAATCACCCTACAGTATCGAAGTCACCGGTAGGAATCACGCTAGAGTAGCACCGTTTAATTAAATTAGAGTCAATTAGTTAATTATATATTTATGAAATTGTTTGACATATTTGATAATTCAGTTATCTACATAATTTATATAATTTGCAGGAGAGTTATCAATTATCTTATAATTTGGAGGGAATTAAATAACACTGTTTACATTTATAATTAATAACTGTAGTGACGATTATTCTAGGATTTAATTATGTGATATATTATCATTAATTAATTGCTTATCGTTAGTCATGGACCTACGAGGATAATTCAATAAGTATCCGCACTTTTTATTTTCACAATTTTATTTTCACATCTGATAGATTATAAACACATCACTTCTCAACATAGTCTGCCTGTTTCTCAATACACTTAGTCCAGCGATCTACAAGCTTCCTAATGCCATCACAAAAAAATGTTTTTGGCTGTGCGCGTAGCCAGTCATGCACCGCCTTAGAATTGCTGACCTCTCACGGCGTCTTTTAGTGGTCAAAACAGGTAAAAATCCGAAGGTGCCAGGTCTGGACTGTAGGCTGGATGGTCAAGAACTTCAAATTTAAGTTCTTGAAGGCATTTTCTAGTCTGTGCAGCGGTACGAGGGCGCGCTTTGTCGTGTAAGAGAATAACACCTTCCGACAATTTCCCTCTCCGTTTTGTGCGAATTGCTTGCTTTAACTCATTCCGAAGCATGTCAGAATATGATGCACATGTTACTGTAGTTCCACGCTCTAGATAATGTTCAAGGATAGGGCCTCGTGTATCCTAAAACAGTGTTAGCATAACTTTACCTGCTGACGGCTGCGTTTTGAATTTCCTTGCAACGGGAAGGTGTTATTCTGTTACACGACAATGCGCGCCCTCATACCGCTGCACAGACTAGAAAATGCCTTCAAGAACTTAAATTTGAAGTTCTCGACCATCCAGCATACAGTCCAGACCTGGCACCTTCGGATTTTTACCTGTTTGGACCACTAAAAGATGCTTTGAGAGGTCAGCGATTCCAAGGCGATGATGACCTGAAGGAGGCGGTGCATGACTGGCTACGCACACAGCCAAAAAACATTCTTTTGTGATGGCATTAGGAAGCTTGTAGATCGCTGTGAAAATAAAATTGTGGAAATAAAAAGCGCGGATACTTATGGAATTACTCTCGTATAAGGAAGAATGGATTAGGAACATAACACATGAATAACAGACAAGATACATATAACATAACACACACAATAATGTGTGAGTTGTGAGTAAAGCAAGAGAGAAGATTTTGAGAACATCCCAATAAACTATGTTTAGTCTTACGCTGACACACACACACACACACACACACACCACGAATTCGAGTTTAAGCGGCCAGTTGAGTCAACTCGGCAATTCCTTGAGTAACCACAGTTATAAACATGTACTGTTACCGTGACCAGGATTCCACAACCGAATATATATATATACTGTATGTCCCCTTTACAGTGCGAGGCCGTCCCAGCCAGGAACAGTAAAACATTAGATTACAAAACTATATATTAATATATACAAAGCAAATCAGGCTGCCTACACAAATCATCATTACCCTAATCTAAACTTAAACTTAACTTAAACTTAACCTAAATTTAACAACCTAAACTTAAACCTACAATATTTAATACTTAAATCACTGGCACTTATAAAAAATGGGGTTTATTCAGGGAGCTTACAAGCAGTTACGAGATCTGGCTCCCAACTCCGTCTCCTCTTTTGCAGAGGACAATTCTTAGGTTACTGGTCTTACAGTATGCTGTGTCTCCAACCAAATCTAATACAAAAAATTCCTTTACAAGGAAACCTTCGATAATACTTGTTTATTTTAAATTTTACACGCTTTAATCACCAAAATTTCCAGTTCAAGACCAGCTGTCCGCTTTCAAGCAACCAAAATTCAAAAGTCCAAGCACGCACGAAATTCAGCCACGTATCACATACCATACAACCAACCACCCAACGGATCATCCAAAAATCACAACATGCACCCTGTTACAGTACATAATTGCGTGTAAGTGCAGTTATATACGTAATCCTGAAAAACAGATATATACGAATGCATAAAGTACACATACGTCGCACAGTGGACCAAGTACATAATATAGAGGGACACCATTAGATGAAGGAGAACTTTAACCATATAACACGATATATATGATGACGACTATAATATAAATTATGGCGGAGTTACCATATATTGAATACAAAATATAGAAATAATTATTCAATTTGACATTTAATTTAGTATTTAGTATTCGAATTTGAAATCGACCAACAGACTGCAGATAATATAAGGACAAATGTTATATTTTAATTTTTTAATCCACTTGAATATATGTCACTTCGAGGGATATATCAGAGGGATACAGATCAGGGAGATATAATAATCACAGTAATGAACCACTACTGAAGGTACACAGACGAAGTATAAGTAGATAATTAATGAAGTCAGTCTGTATGACAGGTTTAGAGAGACTCTACAATAGATTAATATTTAATTAGTGGATTAAGTTAGAATTGATTTGGAGATTAATTGGGATTAATTTGGAGATTAATTGGGATTAATTTGGGAATGGTTTGGAGATTACTTGGGATTAATTTTGAGAGTAGTTTACTAAATTCATGTAAATAATTAGGGGAAGACCAGTAGAGATATTTAGAAGTGATATTGTAAGTCGAGGTATAAAGGCTAAATATAGGACGAGATGATTGAACCGCTATACGAAACCAAGTTTCCACAGTAGACAAGACGTTAGAGGACAAGAACAGACGAGAGAGTGACTAACGAGTGATGTTAGTAATTTAATAAATAGTACTTAATAGGCTATATACTGTAGACTATATACTAAAGTAAACAAAAAATGGGATCACCTGAAGATCAAGGCCCCCAATCTTCTTCAGTTAGCTTTATAAGGCTAACTAACGAAAATATAATGACCTAACCTAACCAATCGTCAAGGGCGTACAGCTGACCTAACGATTGGTTAGGTTAGATCGTGATATTTTCTTTAGTTAGCCTTATAAGGCTAACTAAAGAAGACTGGGGGGCCCTGATCTTCAGGTGATCCATAAAATGTAATGAATAAGTTTACAAAGCACAAACAAGTAATTTCAGCTATGCTACATTTCAATGGGTTTGTATAATATTACGGAGTTTCGAGATGGGGGGATGAATGTAGGATGATTATAGTTAGTAACAATGGAGAATGGGAAAGTAGGAATAATTTTGATGGAATTTTAAAACAATCTAAACTGTTGATTATCATGGTTATACTTCGAAGGGAGAATGAAATTTAAGGACAGTCTCTCCTTTGAGCGAACTTCTCATGATACAAACATGGGATCACCTGGAGATCCGTCACCTCAGCCTCTTTTAGTTAGCTTTATAAGGCTAACTAACGAAAATATCACGACCTAACCTAACCAATCGTTAGGTCAACTGGATGCCCTTGACGATTGGTTTGGTTAGGTCGTGATATTTTCGTTATTAGTTAGCCTTATAAAGCTAACTAAAAAAGGTTGGGTTGACGGATCTTCAGGTGATCCCAAACATGGATACGATCCAAACATGGGAATAGATCACATGGCTGTAACATATATATACACAGTATATAATGAAAATTATTTCATGAAAGTAACTCGTGAACTGTATGCTTCTCCAATATTATCTGCACCAATCATATTGTTTCTTTTTCTTTGTGAACTATATATAGTCTTAATCTTGTTATTAATGTCAGTGTTCCTGAGAATGTCATTAGACGAAAGCACTTGAGCACTATTTTGTGTTTTAACTTTTCTTCGTAGTTATTTTCATTATATATATCCACCTTGGTTTTGCTTCCGCCCGAATTGTTCATTCTAACGAAGGTCAAACTTGTCACTACACCTTAGACCTACAGTTCAATGTGGAATCCGAATCACGCCCCACCAGCAGTCCAGCGTCTTAACCACTAGGCTACCCAGGGTACCCATTTATCTACCAACCAATTTCTTTATTGTATGGAAGGATGAACAGCTGGGTTTTGCTGTGCGCCGCCTGCCGTTATCGGGTCTCGATCCTGGGGCCGATGGATTCGTAGTCAGCGACGCTAACCACTACACCACCAAGGCGCATATATATATATATTGTTTCAGACCAACAAAAACCCTAGGATCCACTCATGGCTGGTCTACCTAACCGTGTTTGTGATTGTGTATTGAGCATGCCCTCCGTGGTGGCAGACAATTTTACAAAAACTTTAATTTTACTACCTTAAACTATACCCAATCTATCAACATATGCGTCTAATCGATTTTTAAACATATTTATAGACGTGCTACTAATTACTTCTACTGGCAAACTATTCCAGCTATTTACTATTCTATAGGCCTACGTAAAAAAGTTTTTGGCAACTGCTGTCTCGAACCTTCGACTTGTCAGTTTACACTCGTTATTTCTAGTTCTACTATACTGTATTGTGCTATTTCGAAAAAGCTCTCTCTATTTACGTTATCGAACCCATTCATAATTTTAAAAATCTGGATTAGATCACCCTTTAACCTCTTAGTCTCGAGTGTAGTCAGTTTTAACTCCTTAAGCCAATCCTCGTACGACTTTGACTTAAGCGACGGAATCATCTTAGTTGCTCATCTTTGAACTCTTTCGATTTTGCCTATATCTTTTCGCATATGCGGATTCCAAAATTGGATCGCGTACTCCAAATGGGGTCTAACTAACGATTTACAGATTTATAAAGAGAAACAGTAATACCGCGCGATTTGTACTCAAAATTCATAGCTATAAAACCTAGCACTTTGTTCGTCTTATTGACCGCTGCTGTACTACTACTTCGCTACTTTCAAATCACCAGTGACTATAACTCCTAAATCCTTTTCCTGATTTGCGCTTGGCAACTACTTCCCTGACATACTATATATAAAATTTTGCACTGTATATATATATATATATATATATAGTATTAGTGATGGATCGAGTGGTCGGTTTTTCACAACCGCGGTTGCGGTTGTGTTTGCGGTTGTCGAATTTTTTCCAACCGCGGTTGCGGTTGCGGTTGCGATTTTAGTTTGAAGAAAATTAAATAAAAATAAATGTTACTTCATGGAGCTCACAGAGTAATAACTTAGAGCGCAGTTTAAACCAATTTTACTACGGCAGCCGTATGACGTCACGTTTAAGCACGCATAAGGAGACCCATCATTTTCTTTTTAAAAAAAGAAATATTTCTAATTAACCTAAAATTAAAATTAACTAAGCTTTTACAACCGCAACCGCACTTATGGAACGGCGGTTGCGGTTACAGTTGTGAATTTTGTGCGGTTGTAGTGCGGTTGCGGTTATTCGATCCATCACTAATATATATATATATATATATATGCAAATAACTGCAATGACCGCGCAGTATATAAATGAATAGAAACGACATAAGTATTAAGGAACGTTTCTGCACACGAGGAGGAGAGATAACGAAATAATGAAAAAGAGGCGAACCGCCTGGGAATCGAACCCAGGGCCTTCCAATTGCCGGTCGGACGCTCTACCATTATGCTACGGACCTCACTCAATCACAAATCGAAATTCTCCCAAATAGGGCAGAAACCAATGCCCAGAGAGCACCCTCGCAAATCGTGAATATGCGCAAATAACTGCAATGACCGCGCAGTATATAAATGAATAGAAACGACATAAGTTTAAGGAACGTTTCTGCACACGAGGAGGAGAGATAACGAAATAATGAAAAATGAGGCGAACCGCCTGGGAATCGAACCCAGGGCCTTCCAATTGCCGGTCGGACGCTCTACCATTATGCTACGGACCTCACTCAATCACAAATCGAAATTCTCCCAAATAGGGCAGAAACCAATGCCCACAGAGAGCACCCTCGCAAATCGTGAATATGCGCAAATAACTGCAATGACCGCGCAGTTATTTGCGATTTGTGATTGAGTGAGGTCCGTAGCATAATGGTAGAGCGTCCGACCGGCAATTGGAAGGCCCTGGGTTCGATTCCCAGGCGGTTCGCCTCATTTTTCATTATTTCGTTATCTCTCCTCCTCGTGTGCAGAAACGTTCCTTAATACTTATGTCGTTTCTATTCATTTATATACTGCGCGGTCATTGCAGTTATTTGCGCATATTCACGATTTGCGAGGGTGCTCTCTGTGGGCATTGGTTTCTGCCCTATTTGGGAGAATTTCGATTTGTGATTGAGTGAGGTCCGTAGCATAATGGTAGAGCGTCCGACCGGCAATTGGAAGGCCCTGGGTTCGATTCCCAGGCGGTTCGCCTCATTTTTCATTATTTCGTTATCTCTCCTCCTCGTGTGCAGAAACGTTCCTTAATACTTATGTCGTTTCTATTCATATATATATATATATATACACTGATTTTGAATTCTAACCTTTGTTTAATAAGAAATGTTGTTAAGATTTAGTTAACTTTATTTTGAGGTTTCTATTTTCAAGTTAAAATGAAATTTACCTCATTGGTGATAAACTTAGTGGTAAACACTGAAACTATAGTTTTTTACAAATAACTTTATACTGAAATTATTTCTCAAGTTTATGCCCTATTTTCCTAAATTAATAAATGCTAATAAATACATTTAAATTTCTGATGATTTTAATATGCATTAATTACTTTTATTTCCTAAAAATAACTTATTATTAACCGATCCTATATTTGATTAATTATTCTTAAAATAGAATTTAAGTTGATAGTAGATTTTCCACGGTAATTTAGTTCTCCTACCAAACGCCAGATGGCAGGAGAGAAAAAAATTAATAACGCAAAAGTGGGCGGAGTTTCTGTTCTTGTTTTTGTATTCTTTGGTAGAACGATACGGGCTGGACAATATTGGTGGATGATACCCTCTTTTGAATATGAAATATATACAATATGTTTAAAGTTTTCTCTCATATATTTCATTATATTTTTTTTAAATATTTTAATAATACCTTTAACCACTTCATCACAATGAGATAGGAAAGTACCTCCGCTAATGAGGCGTCGAATATCTGAATACCAAATTCCTGATCGAAAGGGTAAATATGAAAATTATCTCTCCCCATTTTTACCCACAACTAATGCTAATGTAATATTAAAAATATTTATTTTAAAATTTAATTGTAATAATAAGTGATAGTATTAACATAAATGAGTTATATATAAATACATATACAGTAGTATACAAATGTAGCCTTATCCTCGTATATCTTGTATAGTTTTCACTTTTAAAAACTTAAAATTTCCGCAAGGGTGTTTTTCATTATCAGCGTTTGAGTTTACATTTCTTTTGCTTTCATATTGGGAACAGGAATAACCTTAGTCTGTGATATCAATATTCTCTTTGATCCTTCATCTCGCGTTGCAAACCTAAAATTAAAAGTTAAATTTGCGGTGATTTTAATATAATATGATTTAGCAGTTTTATATCGAATGTTTCTACGTATTAAACGGGCTCGGGGTGGAGTTTTGTTCAAATTTTTTGCGTAACTCTTTTACTACGAAACGTAAATAGCAAAGGACAAAAACATTAATATGACCACGGTATATTAATTTAGTTGTTAATAAGTGTGTGTGAATGTGAGCACGTAAATATACCTTTAGAAGTTACCGAAAGTGTTCAGTTAGACTATCAACGAGTGATAAATTAATCCAGCAAACATCTGTTCTCCAACTTCTTAGTAAATCTTTTATTCAGTAAGTATTTACTATTCTCAGTGGTACTTGTAGGTTAAAACTAACGAAAATATCACGACTTCACCTAACCAATTATCAAGGGCGTACAGTTGATCTATTATAAATTATAACATTGTTTCTGGAATAGTATTTACTATTTACTAATAGATCAACTGTACGCCCTTGAAGTCGTGATATTTTCGTTAGTTTTAACTAAAATATTATGTCAAAATTGGTGGGGGGGGGGGGAGATAAGCTACAAGTACCTTCTCAGTTCTTACAATTACGTTTAACTTGGGCGATCGGACAACTGTTTCTCATACCTTGTTTATTGTGACTGTATAACCAGATACGTAAATGTTAAAGGATTGGGTGTGTGTCTGTTTCTGACGTAAACTCCCATAAGCGGGGTCAGTTAAGTTCTTTTATCGGAGGAGTACGTGTTTTGGAGGGGGGGCCTCGACCTTGAAACTTAAATGGGATCACCTGAAGATCAGGGCCCCCAGCCTTCTCTAGTTAGCCTTATAAAGCTAACTAACGAAAATATAACCGAGTTTTAACGACCTAACTTAACCAGTCGTTACGTTAACTGTACGCCCTTGACGAGTAGTTAGGTCAGGTCAGGTCGTGATATTTTCGTTAGTTAGCCTTATAAAGCTCGCTAAAGAAGCCTTTAGATCTTCAGGTGATCTAGTATAGCTATACCAGTAGTAGTATAATAGTATACCTATACTAGTAATAGTTAGGGTTGCCAGATTTTTCAAATGCCCATGCGGGACAAAATTTTTTCTGAGGTTTTTTTAAGACCAAATTTTTTTTCAAATTGAAACGATTTCTTCAACGGTTACAACAAACAAAATTAGAAAAAATTTATTACAATAATATTTAGCAATTAAACATCGTGAATTAATTGAAATTATGGTTAATATTTGGCTGGACACAGGGGCTAACGAGAAATGAGAGGTTGTGTTTCACTAGCACTATTTTTCATGCTCTTTACGATGGTATTAATCATTTTTTGTGGAAATGCAAGATTATAGAAAAAATTACAAGTTACTTTTTTATAGTGAATATTTCCTGTTTTGGCTATAATGTACTTTTTTCATAAAATATTTTCCCTGATTGGGCTATTTTTTTGCTACTCTGCGACTTAATTGGTTGGTTTGTTTCTGTTCTGTCTATTTCTTTTTTTCTAATTGGATTCAGTTTGGTCGTGTTTGTGATAGAATTATGATGTGCTGTTCGTGTGGTTTCTGACTTTGAGAACTTGATTTGTCATGTGCCCTAGATGAAGATAACGCATTGGATGTTTTTATAATTACGGCGTTATTCTTTCATCCTTAACTTGCCCGAAATGTGACAGTGAGTGCCTTATACGAAAAGATCAGAAGATATTTAGGTGAAATAACCAATATTAACCTGTTAGGCCAACTGAATGCCAGGTTAGGCCAACTGTACGCCCTTAATGATTAGTTAGGTAAGTAATGATATTTTCGTTAGTTTAAACGAAAATGACATGGCCTGAAGTTGAAATAAAAAATACATTTTTCTAGTCTATTTTGGTGTGCTCTGTGGTTAGGTTAGGTTGGTTAATTTAGTTAGGTTAGCTAGTTTTTTATCAGAATTACATTTTCCTGATGTAGTTTTCTCTGCTTTGTTGGAATTTGACAAATTTCTTGTGCAAATGAGTAGAAACACTCCGTATTTTGGGATGGAAAAAAAAAGTTTCTGTTCATTTGTACAAGAAATGGGTGTCAGATTCGAACAAAGCAGAGAAAACTACACTAGAAAAATGTAATTTTGATAAAAAATGTCGCTCCTGTGTCCAGCCAAATATTTACCGAAATTATTATACATAATATTGAAATTCTAAATCAATTCATCCCTAAAAAATTTGCTTACCCTAGTAATAGTACGAATATATCTGTACCAGTAATAGTATATTTATACAATGCCAAATTCTTGAAGGAAAATCGGATAATCTCTAGGAGCGCTCCATTTTTCAATATTAAACATACACTCATAAAACATATACCATTTGAAAGCTCACATTTTTCTGAGT
This sequence comes from Bathynomus jamesi, assembly GCA_023014485.1. Classification (NCBI taxonomy): domain Eukaryota; kingdom Metazoa; phylum Arthropoda; class Malacostraca; order Isopoda; family Cirolanidae; genus Bathynomus; species Bathynomus jamesi. The sequence continues at coordinate 37,564 of JAJOZX010001365.1, read as the reverse complement.
CTAAAAATGTAGTAATCCAAAAGTATCAATAGCAAATAAAAAGTAACCGATTTAATTAATTGTTTGACGCGTGACGTCATTAACTACATTATAAAGGTTGGCTAAGTTATAAATCTTCAGTCTATGTTGTAAGATGGTATTTTTGGTAATTGTTACGCTAACCTAACCTAACATGAATGTTATTACATTATCATTTGTATAATTTAGGTCTCGGGGGTACGGGGGCTCTGCCCCCGTAAAGATCAAGCATCACAAATTGATCGGTATAGGGTTTTATATTTAAACCTAGTTACTTTTTATTTGCTATTGATACTTTTGGATTACGACATTTTTAGACTCAGAAAAATGTGAGCTTTCAAATGGTATATGTTTTATGAGTGTATGTTTAATATTGAAAAATGGAGTGCTCCTAGAGATTTACCGGAAAATCTTGCAAAAACTTTACAGACCGCCAACAAATATTTTTTTTAATTTACACATTACTATGATCAAAAGCATTTTTAATCATATTAAAATACATACACATGCAGAAGAAATATTGCAGCTACCAAACATAAACTATATTTAACTATATATATATATATATATATATATATATATATATATATATATATATGCGTGTGTGTGTGTGTGTGTGTATATATAGTTAATTCAACAAAGGTACCAACCGTTTAAGCTTCTTGTACAAAAGAAATAAATTTTAAAGATTAATACCCTAAACTTTTAAATTAGTTATCAGATAGTTAGGTTGTGCCCAGGGTAGGTCTTTTTATTTGTGTAGTATTACGGTACAGGGCGGCCACAAAGTTCCTTTGCATGAAAAACAAGAGCAACATACAGATATGCTGTAATTTCACTGGTAAGGGACTTTGTGGCCACTCTGTAGAACGACAACTTTTCGAAAGAGTAACTTAATGTCGAATGTTTAAGTTAGATAAAAGCCATAAAAAAGCATTCCTGTAAACCTCTTTTCAGATGAAATGATTCAGGAAAACTGGTCCTCAAACTTCATTTAGAATTCATTCCAATTCACTCAAAATTTAGATCTCGCTTCATTTAGATTCTGAAAAATGTGGCTCTCGTCTTTCAGGAAGCAATTCGAGCGTCTCTGCTCTTCTGTAGGGATCTCCTGTTGCAGATCCTTGGCTTTTCGTGCCGGGCTGTGGCCATGTCATTACACCGCTTCTCGGCTGATCAGCGAAATTAAGCTACATTGGGTGGGGATCTAAATGATGTAAGAACCCTTGTTTCAGATTTCACATTAATCTGTAGGTCCTCTTCGTCGAATAATGACCTTGGCTGTTAGTACGGTGGATGAAGCGGGCCATTAATTTGCAGGTCCTACAACTCTCCCCTCCCTGTATAATATAGATATTTTGTTGTGTCGAAGTGTTTAGAGTCAAGATATGTACATTTTCTTCTCTGAACTACTAAATTTAAAGTATATAAACACAGTCATTAATTGCAGTACATTTCCTCATTATTTTCTCTAACTTTGATAACTTTTGAGAAATACTACTTGCATTTCCCTTCGTCTGTACTTGCTGTTTATCATCGGTTTATTTATATTTTTGTTTTCGTGTTAGGCTGGCCACACACAGGATCGTGTTACGACTTGGGTTGTAACGACTCGAGTCGCGTATGATCTTACGTTGACAAAATGGGAGATGAATCGCTTCGCGATCGCTGCAGTGTGCGGGGCTCTCATTCTGTTGTAGCATCACACGCGATTCGAGTTGTCACGAACCAAGTCGTCAGTCGCAAGACGATCCTGCGTGCGGCGGGCATTAAGGGTTAGAATCGCGTGTTAGGTATTTAGGTCGATGTTTATTTTGTCATTTGGACGGTTGATTTCCCTTAGAAGTTTTTTTTTTTTTTTTTTTTTTATTTATTTATTTTTTTTTAACCCTTTCTTTTCGAATAGTTTATTTTATGTGGCTTACTTGATGATAAAACCACCGACCTTGACTTAGTGGGTAACATCGATTCCCTATAAACCTATAAGAGAAGTGAAAACACTGAGATAGGGAGTTCGAATCCCGATAATAATGGTCAATAGGAGTTGGAGCAATGGGCTGCATTAGTTGGCCTGAGCGCTGTGCCACTTAATAACTTTCCTCATTGATCATTTTTTTTATTGTTACGTAGTGGTAGAACTCTGTGCTGTCAAACTGAAGCTCCTGGGTTCGAGTCTTGCCTCGGACTTCAGATTTTAGTGATTAAAGTGCTTCTCCAAATATTCTTTGATGAGAGAGTGGTTAGGATCTCGCGTAAAGCTATAGGTCCTCGTCATATGACCTTATAGTGCGTTACCAAGCAACTCAAACAACTTCAAAAACATTAATGTGTTTATTATGATGATGGTGTATTGCTGTAATGTTTCTTACTCCTTCTCAACATTAGTGTTTCAGAAGCAATGTCAATGCTTGAATAATGTGCAACATTATAATTTCTTAATAAATTCTGTTTGTTGTTTCCATGGTTTACCTTCAACAAATAGATTTTTGTTCTTTTTTGAATTATTTTCATGAATCTATCTGGGTCCAATTTGGTGGATTTTGATTTTTCAAGTGTGAACTCTGCTTAAGATCGCGTATTTATGGATTACTTTAGCATTAAATTGAGGACAATTATTCCTTTTTTACTTCTTTACAGTCGATTCAAAACGTCCTGTCGTATTGATATTTATTGGCGAGAAACATCGAGTGTCATGACGGTAGATACTATTTTCATTTCGGCAAATCTTCGATGATAATCTCCATTAATAACGGACTACAAATTTTTAGATGTAGACACACAGGTCCATGAAATCGGTTCTTACGTTTAGCCATGGACCATCAAGCAAATTTTTCATTGTAGGAGGTTGTTTGAGTTAAGGCTACTGTTAATTGAGATGGAATGCATTTGCTACTTAGCATTTCTAGAGCTAATTTGCCATTAGAAAGAAAGAAAATAATATTTACCTATTTAATACTTCATTCTCAAATTTAATTAGTGTAGATTCTCTTTGATACGTATCTGAATACTAAATTCTTATCAACTTTAACTTTATAATAACATCCGCGTAATGCAATTTCCTCCTAGGCTGAGAAAGATTTCTTTTTTTCCACTTTTTAGATTCAAGTGATCGAAGAAATTAATGTAAAATGTCATCAACTTCGTTTGAGATTCTTCTTCAACTGTTAAAACTTTGGAAATTTTATTTAATTTTATTTGAAATTAAATATTCTTTTTCAGTTGATTTAATTGGTGGCTTTGCGACTCTCGTTAGAATTCAATTTGATGCATCTTCATTATTTTCTTATAGTTCGTAAATCGGTAAAAATTTGTTTGGCAATCAATTTAAACACCGTTTTTATTAACTTAGCCATAATTTTTTATCTTATATTTTAAAAATTGAGGCTCTGATCCGTAATTATTTTAAAATCTTTTTAATATGTATTTATAGGCTACGTGTTAAAATGGCCGCAAGCCCAATGAACAGTTAAGGTTTTCTTGTCTCAATTTTTCAGATTTCATCATTTTTGTTCCCTTGTGTAGATAGATACCCATCAAGGTCCTGGAGGACTAGCTTTAACAATAATATTTATTTCTCTCTGCATATCATAATTCACTACAAGTTGTTTTTATTTTTATTCTCATCAGTGTAGTCTACAGGGTGTCCATAAAGTCACGCATCATAAGAACATAGGCAACGTCTATTTATTTGTCTCCATCAGGCCAAATATGTTGAGGAACATTCGAAGAAACCTGCTTTTTCGTTTACAAACATGTTTTGAGATTGGTGGGAATCATTTCGAACAAATAAATAAAACTAAATAAATAAACAATGTATTTTCCTAGGATGCGTGACTTTATGGACACCCTGTAGTTAGATGTAGCGTGTCATAAACCGGGATGAATCACTGATAACAATTTATCATTCAAGAAGTTTCTTAACTATTTGACGTCTGTTGGCGCTTTCACATCCATAACAGCTTGTAATTTAAATGCATCCTCTGGAGTCCTTCATTTGAAAATACATCCAAAGTTAACATGGAGTCGAGTACTCTTGTGAAATATGTAATTCCTTATTTACAGTTAGCCCCACTTTACTTGGTCTCTGTAAAGTTTGGTTTAAATTGGATCCTACTCTTTAGTTTTCCTGCAAATTATATAGCATACTGAGATTTTTTTTTTTTTTTTTTTTTTTTTTTTTTTTTTTTTTTAAAACCTGAACGACTTTTGTATAGAAGCCGTTATCTTGATTTTTCGCCAAGTTGAAATCTGTAATAATCTGTTTAAATCCTATTCGTAAAATTTACATAATTTCAATGAGTACTGGTGTTATATTTTAATTTCACAATGGCTTCATTTAGATTTCGAATATGAACATAAATTCTAACTTTCGCTGATTTCTCCGTGTTTGGTATTACTGCAATAGGAAAGATACCCAAACTGATGTTAACGTCCTGCTGATTTTTTCCAATAAATTATCTACATTTTCATTTTTAACGTTCAAAGGTATTGTGCGACGTGAAAATGCTACTGAATGGTCTTAAGTGTGTGTGTGTGTGTGTGTGTGTGTGTGTAAACGTACTGTCTTGCCTTTCAGTTTAACTATTGCTGTAAATAATGTTAGGACACTTCCCTTTCAAACTTTCTTTCGGCCAATGGCATAGTCATCTGAATCTCTAACCATTATAAAAGTTACGCTAGCAATACCTGGGATACACCGGTACCCCGGGTAAGGTTTAAGGTTTAAATATATAACACCGAAAAAGAGAACAACTAAGTGTGTAAAATGTAGTGAAGTAACAATAAGAAATTCTAGAAAAGAGAACTTTAGATTTAGAACTTAAACTTGAGTTAACGTCATAAGAATTATTTTCATGCATGGACAGAAATGGACAGTATATGGATATAATATACAAAGGATGTATCTTAATTTCTAAATATATAAATATCCAATTGTCGGTATCGTTTTTAGAAGACAGCAAAATTTTTTTGTTTTTAGATTTATTTAACCTCCATCGTAATGGCAAATGTTACTTGACAGAATGTACCTACAGCTTTACGCGAGATGCGAACCACGGGTTGTTACATTATCTGGACGCGGAAGACGGTCACCCATCCATCTACTACCCAAGTTCACTGTCTCTTAACTGTCGTTGAAGGGGTGATGCGACTTCGGCCACAACACAGACCGACGATAGCGAAGTGAACAAGAATGTTATGAAAGACTAGTGTCAAATATTACATTTGGGATCAGAAGAACGAGATTGGACGATTTTATAGCTTTGTCACTCAACAGTCCTTTCTTCCGTTTCTCGTTTCTCAAGATTCATTTCCCGTTGGTATAAAAGTTAAATTCATAACAGCTTCAAATGTTAAATAAGCTTGATGCTTGTGCACTAATGTGCAGTTGTAAAAACACCACTAAAGTATTACTTATAAACACACACACACACATACCAGGGGTGGCAAATCTCGGGTTTTATAGCAAAAACCTAAACCGGTCGGTTTTACTGGATTTTACTGATTAAAATAATTTTTTATTTTAGTCGTAGCTATATTTCAAAACTGTATAAACATCAATTATTACACAAGTTCACTCTTAAATATATTAAGACACATTAATTAACATAATTTTATCATTTATTTTACCCAGGCAACGGAACAAAGTCGATCTGTACAATGTCGGCATGCATAATGTCGATACTACAAAGTGAGTTTAAATTAAGTCAAGTTAGGTCTGGTTGGGTTAGGTCTGGTTGGGTTAGGTCTGGTTGGGTTAGGTCTGGTTGGGTTAGGTCTGGTTGGGTTAGGTCTGGTTGGGTTAGGTCTGGTTGGGTTAGGTCTGGTTGGGTTAGGTCTGGTTAGTCATTTTCATTGAAAATGTGAAATGTACTTGTAGTTTGATATGTGAAATCTATATACTTGTGTAAGGTCGACATCAACGTTATGAAATTCGACTTTTTTAATGATACGCGTTTTATCGTAACTAGTTTTTCATTAAAAAAAAATTTGCTAAAAGTTTGCCTTGCTAATTTATGATGTATTAATTAAAATATGTGGCGTCTGCCTAAGTCACTTTTAATAAAACTTTAAATTAAAATATTTAGTAAAGCATTTTAAATGCGTTAATTAATTTCAATTCTCTCTAAAAATAATTAATTGATTTTAATATTGCAAAACGGGTTTAATCCCTCCCTTTCTTCATTTTAGGATTTCAGGCAAAAGAGTTACATTGAACAAAGTCGAATTTCATAATGTCGACGCTTGACTTTATGCAAGTAGGCCTATCTGGATTTCAGATTTCCAACTACGTTTCAGGTTTTCAATAAATATTACTAACCTAACCAAACTAACTTAATTTAACCAGATCTAACCTGACCTGACTTAATCTAAACTAACTTTTAGCATCGACTTTATGCATGTCGACATTGTGTAGATCGACTTGTTCCGCCGCTCGAAACTTACAGTAAGTGAATGCCAAGAGACAAAGGATGAGGAATAGCAACTCCTACAATTCCGAGGATTTACTTTCTCTCTATTTACTAAAGATAAAAGATCGATCCTTATTTCCTTCGCTCATGTATACTGACTTATTAAGAGCATGTCGGCAGCAAAATGGTGGAAACTTTTAGAGTTAAGAAAAGTAAAATCAAAGACTCAAGCTTCCCAGAAGGAGTCTGTTCCTTCTTTAGCTCTCTTCATTCTTGCCCAGCAAATTCTGGGTCAACTGAAAGAGTTTTCCCAACTTTAGGCATTGTATGGAGTAAACTTACAAATAGGTTAGGTAAAAATAAAGCTGATAAACTAGTTCAGATTTATAGGAACCTGAGAAAATCTAATACAGATTCGTAGGAGCTGCAGATTATTAGCATTTCTGTTTTCTGTTTACATTAACATTGCCATAAAGAACTTTATTAGGATCACCTGAAGATCAGGGCCCCCAGCCTTCTTTAGTTAGCCTTATAAAGCTAACTAAAGAAGGCTGGGGGCCCTGATCTTCAGGTGATCCCTTTATTATTTTTCTTTAATACAATAAATGATCTTATCTGCTTATTAGCAGTGCTGTGGCGTAACTAATCACTCGGTAATCGTTACTTTTTTGAGTAACTACAACTGTAACTAGTTACTTCCCGGCCGAGTAATCATAACTATAAAAAGTCATGAATATTTGTAAACTACTACCAGCTACTTTTTTCTGTGAAGGCAAAAAGTTAGCAGCTACTTTTTTTCACAAGCTATGCTTGATGTACATATTGTGCACATTGCAAGTTTATTGACAACATATATCTAATGTTAGTATGGTAAAATCTTCCTGTTTATTCGTTAATAATTCACAATCAATCTGAAACAAATGCACAATCTGATTTAAGTTAAACTTGGGAAATATCCAATTTTAGTGGGTTTTACTGGGCGGGTTTTAAAATGCCACACACACACACACACACACACACACACACACACACACACACACTATATTTATTTATTTGGTCAGCGGCAGTCTATGTCCAGGCGGTCCATTTTTCTTAGTCGCTTTGTGGACAAAATTGCTGTCGAATTAGACGGCGGCCCGTGCTGTTCCGAGCGGTCCAGCACGAGGTGAAAATAAAAAATTTCTGGATAGGCTCAGAATCATCTCCAGCTACCCTTAAAAAAGATCCATATCTGTCCAAAAATCGTCGTAAAAAATCTATTTTGAAGGGTCTTTTTTCGACCTTTAACTCAGTGCAAACACCAAACCATTTTCTGAATTTACATTCAAAGAATTACTTTACTTACATATTCATAAAATAACTGTAAAAATGGTAGTAAAATGGTTGTTTAACATTGAATATCGTTCGTATCGAGAACGATCGTAAAATAACATTTGGGATGTAACTGCACTAGTGAGTGCACTATGTACATATTTATTATTAGAAATGTACAGTATTAAACGAGACAGAACTTCAGAAGATACAAAAGACTGATCGTGAACTGTGTGAATTAAACTCTAAATTTAAGTAAAATAGGTTTTTTGGTACTTAGAAACGATTTTTAAGACACGGAGAAGCTTGAAATTGAAACTATATAAAGAATTAGGATGGCGAAAATTTCTTGTTGAGAAGTTTAAACTTGATTATTGTGTATTTCAACGGCCTCTAGTATCAAATTTATGACAGGAAAAGAACCGAGAACTTATGTATGTATAGTGTTTAGGTTATCATAGCTATGTACAGTAATTAAAACTGCAAAAAATTATTTATTAAAAGAATATGGTAGTACGAAGTCGGGATTCCATATACATCGTGTATTGGGCGGTTTGGGGTTTCCGGTCGAAGTTCTCGTCCAATTAAAACAGACTGCCGCTGACCGACTGTGTGTGTGTGTGTGTGTGTGTGTATATCCCTTTGCTTTGTCCGGAGCTATAGGGCGCGTACCTCTGTGGCGAATGTGGGAATACACCTTTCTTCGGTGTAAGGGCTTTCTCTGCCCTCGTGGACCATTGGGCCCGTTTGGGGACCCGGCTGATCTCCTGCTTCTTTTTCTTTCTTTCTCCTTTAACCCATTCTTTCTGGCTTCTCCCTGTTTTTTTTTTGGCGTTGTTCTTTGGACCTTGATTTTGACCCTTTCCTTGCCCCTTGGGTGTGGGAGGTGGTTGCCCTGCACCCTTGTCGCTTTCCAACCAAACCCAAACCCTGTCCCTGCCACTTTTCACCGCGCGTTGGATGAGAGTGGCCGCCTTTCAGGCACAGGGACTGGGTGCGGGTGTATCTCCCCCTGCGTGACATCCATCGGCGGTGGGACCAAGTGTGCCCACACTTCGCCTTTCCCTTGTTGGAGTCGGTGGTGGCTGGATGCGCGCGGGGGATGAAGTTTTTTGTTTAGCTATGGACACTTCTCCCCCCCGGCTTACGACTACTGCTTCTCATTCCCGGACTACTCTTTCTCTCAACACTCGGGTGGTGGGCAACCAGGCCCTCGAGTCCTTTACCACTGGAAGACCGCAACCTAATGGGGTTGACCCCCCTGTGGAAGCGGAACGCTTGCACTCTCCTTTTCCGTTGCCGACCCCAGTCCGTCCCTCGATTACGCCCTTGGACCTACACTCTCTAGAGCAGGGGCCTCGCCCCAGCCCACTTCAGCCACCTTCGGGCAAGTCAAGTTCCACCGAGGACTTGCCCCCACAACCCGGCTTCTTGCTCTCCCCATATGCCCCCCTCACCCGCCGCCAGCCCACCTCCCCGCGGAGAGAGCCTCGCGGCGGACGGGGGAGCCGGCATTCACGGCCGTCCTACCGACCGTTGAATATTCCAGTACATTTCGACTCTACAGCCTCCCTCTCCCTTCCAAGTATCCACAAATTCCTGGTGATTCGGCCTACATCTGGGTCCCTCCCGAACAACTCTGAACGGACGTTCCAGGCGATCCGAACCCACAGCAACTCCAGCCGCTATGACGTACGCCCACAGAGGGATGGCTCCCTCCTCGTAAAATCACGCTCAGCCGCAGAGACGAAAGCCCTACTCTCCATCACTGAGGTCCTTGGATGCTCGGTGTCCGTTTCCCCACACCCTCGCCTGAACCAGAGTCAGGGCACTATTTACGCCACCCGCCTACTGTCGGTCGCAGTGAACGAGCTCCTGGAGGATCTCGCACCCCAAGGAGTTACTAAGATCTATCGTTTCACATCCCGACAGGGAGGCACCCCCTCCCCCACCCCACGTCTGCTCCTTACTTTTAACTCACTAATCCCCCCTGCCGTATTGTATGGGGTATGGGAGACCGCGCCTCATGCGAGTTTTCTATCCGCCCATACGTCCCAGACCCGACCCGTTGCTTCAAATGCAATAAATTCGGACACGTCAGCTCCGCTTGTCGACAGCCGCATCCATTATGTGTTCACTGTGGACGACTCGCCCACCCTGACAGGTGCCCCAACACACCCAAATGCTCGAACTGTGAAGGCGCACATCCCTCTTCATCCCGAGAATGCCTTTTCTTCAGGTTCGAGAAGGAGGTCCGATGCCTACAGGTGACGGACTTCCTTAGCCCCCGTGAGGCACGCGACAGGGTGCGGAGTCGGGAGGTGAGGCCGGGGGTGTCCTATGCCGCTGCTCTCGGCTCTATCATCTCGGCACGCCGCCCTGGCCTGCCGCCGAAACCCCCCCCAGCCACTGCTTCCTGTTCCCCACATAGCAAATCCTCGCAGGACCCGACGGTCCCCTGTCCCCCCACCGTTCCTCTTCTTCCCTCACCTCACCTGCCACGAATCCCCCAGGAGTCTGGGACCAGGGTTTCCAGGTCCCAGCCACCTCAAACCCTGCCTTCCCAGTACTCCCTGTACACGCCCGAACCTGCCGCCCGGAGCAAGCCGTCGAGGCGGAGACGCCGGAGCGTGTCACCAGACCCTCCGGCCTCCCAACGTCTCTCTCCCTCTTCCCCTAAGACCAAGAAGACGGCTCGGACCCTTACACCGCCCACCACGCCCACTATGTCCATCTCTCCCCATCGTAGAAGTCCCACCGTTCTACCCCCACAGACTCTGACAATAGTGGCCGAAATCCACGACCCGCCCTGTACGACGAGACCCAGCCCAGTGGATCCAGTGGATGCGGCTCTGGCGCAGCTGCACGGTGTGACCGAGGGAAGCTCGGCTGCGCCCACGCCCATGAGTCTCCTGGATCTGCCCTTGCCTCCTGGTGCCATTTTCTCCACCCCTCCACGAGACCACTCTGGTTCACCTCCTTCCACCCCCATCGTACCTACCCCCCCAACATCCCCGACCCCCCCCTTATCAGCTACCCTGAGTACGCCCTCCCTCCCACCCGCCCGGTCTTTTTGGTACCCCCTGTCACCACCTAGGGTCCGCCGTGAGACCCCGGACAGGCGGGGTAGCGCCCCTTTTAGGGTTAACCTGCCCCCCCCTGGCCCGACCATAGAAGCCCGACAAGGCACTTCCGACCCGCTCAGCCCACGATGTTCCTCTGCCTGCCGTGATCCACGCCTCCGGTCTCGCTCGGCCGACTCGACCCCGCAACCTCCGCAGGGTTCGACAGGCCGACCGATTCCTTCCCTGGTGAACGGTAGATAGCCAGCCATGCTCCCGACCCAGCCTTCAGTTTCGCGAACTCCAGATCCCCCTTCACACTCCAACCCCTAGCGCCTATACCTTTACCCATCCCCCTTCATCAACTAATGGATCCCCCGAAAACCACGATAGTCCACTGGAACTGTCGAGGAATCTTTGCAAACAATGAAGGCCTTAACTCCTTGATTGCCACTTCCCGTCCGGTGTGTGTCTGTCTCCAGGAGCTAATCCTGGGGACCAGGTCCATGCCCTGCCCCACTGGTTATTTCTGCGTCGCCACCCCGCCTCCTACCTGCACTCGAAGGGGAGCTGCCATCCTCGTCCACCACGCAGTCCCCTTCTACAATCTCTCCATCCGGTCCCCGCTACAGGTGACTGCCGTCCGGCTCTCCCTGGATAGACAGTACACCATTTGTTCAATCTACCTTCCCCCCCACGCTCAAGTCTCCCGCGACGACCTGGTGGAAGTCGTGGAACAACTCCCCAGGCCCTTCCTACTACTGGGCGATTTCAATAGTCGTCACCCCTTGTGGGGCGACACACTCCACCTATATGGCCCCAACCCTGATATCCGTCATGACCGAGCTCTCCTTCGAGTGCCTCAACGATGGCTCTCCAACATTCTACCATGCCACCACCTGCACTCCATCCTGTATAGACCTGTCCCTCGTATCAACTGATGCCCTCCTAGACTTCACGTGGCAAGTCCTCCAAGAGGACTATGGCAGTGACCATCTCCCCATTCTACTCACCCTCAATCGACCCGACCAGACCGTACGGGTACCGGTAAGGTGGGTTACCACCAACGCGAATTGGGCCCGCTTCCGCGACAACACATATACCACCTTACAACTGCCCACTTCCCATCCATCGACGGGTGCGTCGCATACTTCGAGTCCGTCGTTCTAACGGCCGCAAGCACAAGCGTACCACAATCCTCCGCCTACCCCCGCGCCCGACGGGTTCCTTGGTGGACCCCGGAGTGCGCGGAGGCCGTGCGCGCCAAGAAGAAGGCAACTCGGCGCTTTTACCGGACGCGACTCCCCATCCATCGCACGGAAATGCAGCGGGTCAGGGCCATCGCCCGCCGCACAATGAAGACAGCGCGCCGAGCCTCTTGGCGTGCCTTTGTGTCCGGCATTACCGTCAACACACCTTCGGCTACCATCTGGAAGAAGGTGCGGGGCGTCGAGAGGCGACATGTCCCCTCCCGACCCCCGGTCCTCCGGACAAACGACGGACTCCTATGTGAGCCCAAGTCGGTGGCAGACCACCTTGCTTCTACCTTCGCCGCCGTTTCTTCCTCTGCAGCCAATCCCGTACCCGCCCCTGACGATAGCCCCTCCCCACCGTCCATAGACAGCACCTACAACCGATTGTTTACCATGCGTGAACTACAGACGGCACTGGCCTCTCGGCGATCCCCTTGCCCCGGCCCGGACGGTATTCCGTACGGCATGATCCAACACCTCCACTCTACCTTACAAATTTTCCTGCTAGACTTATACAATCGCATATGGATAGAGGGTGCCTTCCCCTTTAGGTGGAAGGAGGCCCACGTCATCCCTATCCCCAAGCCCGGCAAAGATCCCCTGGACCCCACAAACTACAGACCAATCGCCCTGACATGTTGTGCCTGCAAGATCCTCGAAAAAATGGTCGCTACGCGATTATCGTTCGTCCTTGAACGTACCAATTCCTTCCCGTCTACCCAGTCCGGCTTCAGACAATTCCGCTCCACCACTGATCCCCTCCTGCTTCTCAGCCGAGACATACAGGATGCCTTCGACAATAGACAGTTCGTACTGTCAGTTTTCTTCGACATCCAGAAGGCCTATGACACCACCCGTCGAGCAATGATCCTCGGTCAGCTCCGACATCTGGGCCTTGTCGGAGCCATGCCTACCTTCATCAGGGGCTTCCTTACTTCTCGGACCTTTAAAGTCCGGGTGGGCTCAGTCCTCTCTGACACCTTTGTGCAGGAGGACGGGGTCCCACAGGGAAGCATCCTCAGTGTTCTCTGCTTCTCTGTCGTGATGAACACGGTCTCACAATGCCTTCCACCTACAATCCGCTCTTCCATCTACGCGGATGACCTTGCAATCTACTTCGCAGGGCGAGAACCGTCTGTCGTTCAGCGGCAAATGCAGCTCGCCATCTACCGGGTGGAGAGGTGGGCGACGTCGGTGGGTTTCCGCCTCTCCATCCCTAAGTCCAAGTGTATGGTCTTCAGTAGAAGAAGACCCACAACCCTTCCTCTACCCTCTGTTACATTATACGGCAGTCCTCTTGAGGTGGTACCCTCCACGCGTTTTCTGGGCATGACCCTAGACCGACGGCTCAATTGGGTTCCCCATCTCAAGCACTTAAAGCAATCCCTTCGACGCCCCCTCGCTCTCCTGGATCACCTCTCTCACACCACATGGGGTGCAGATCGACGCTCTCTTCTTCGCCTTTATACTTCCATAGTACAGTCGAAGCTGGACTATGGTAGCGCAGTTTATGGTTCAGCCTCCAACGCCCGCCTCCGTATCCTGGACCCGGTACTTAATAGAGGCCTCCGCCTCGCCACCGGTGCTTTCCGCTCCTCCCCAGCCTCCAGCCTCTATGTGGAATGTGATCATCTCCCTCTCGCCCTCCGACGGGGTCTACTCCTCATGCGGACATACCTCCGTGCACAGAGGCTACCTTCTTCGCTTCTGGGCACGGCGGTTTTAGAACTACCACCTCAGGGACGGAGCTGGCACTTCACTGAAGCGGTCCGCTCTTTCCTTGATCTTTTCAACATGCCCGCCCCCTCAGTTATCCCCATTTCATTCAGCATCTACCCCCCCTGGATCCTAACCCCTATCAAGTTCTGCAAAGATCTGTGTTCCCTACCGAAGACTACCACGAGCGCCATGATATACAGGTCACTTTTCCGCGAACACGCAACCCAACACCCGGACGCAATCGCCATTTACACGGATGGTTCCCGCTCGGAAGCTGGTGTGGCCTCCTCAGCGGTGATTCTGTCCCAGCCGCTCTCCCGGAGCGTCGGCCTGCCCCGCGAGGCCTCCGTTTTTTCGGCGGAACTTTTCGCCATAACGGAGGCCCTCGATATTGTGCGCACCCACTCTGCCAGCTCTTTTGTCATTTATTCGGATTCCCAAAGTGCACTTCTCTCCCTAGAAAGATTTAACTCCCCTCACCCGCTCGTCTGTACCATCCAGCAGACCTTCCACTCTTTAACGATCTTCCAACATAAGACAATCGCATTCTGTTGGGTCCCGGCTCATGTCGGCATCCAGGGTAACGAGGCGGCGGACCGCACAGCAAAGACGGCCTGCTTGCTGCCGGCCTCCTCCCGACCCCTCCCCTTCTCCGACTTCTTCCCGGCTTTCCGCTCCCACTTCCGCTCCATATGGCAGCGGGAATGGGACCAGGCCACACAAAATAAACTCCACACGATCAAACCGCACATAGGACACTGGGCTTCTTCATTCCACCGGTCCCGCCATAAAGAAGTAATCCTAGCCCGTCTCCGCATAGGTCACACCCGCATCACCCACGGACACCTTATGGCGAAATCGCCAGCCCCGCTTTGCTCTACCTGCCATACCCCTATCACTGTCTTACACCTTCTGGTGGAATGCTCAAAGTTGGCCGCTCTCCGTCGCAGGTGTTTCCCTCTCTCGGCCGAAAACCCCATACCCAACTGCCTACGATCTATACTCGCCGACGGCCCCCACTTTTCAGCAGAAGCCGTTCTCCTCTTCCTTACTCACTCCCATCTGCTCCATCGTATCTGAAACCGTACCCCTCCTACCCATTATCCATCGACTGACCCTTACTCATTCCCCTAGTCTACCGCCCCTAGCACAGTGACATCACCCACTCACTGCCTCGCCGAGATATGTACCGTCTCTTTAGGTACGAATCGGCGGTAAATCTGGAAAAGAAAAAAAAAAAAAAAAAATATATATATATATATATAAACCCAGGCAGCATAGTTGATCGATCGACTGCTGATACATAGTTGATATCGTGGAAATGTTTTTGATACTTGACAGTTCACAAATAATGATGCAACAATACGTTGATAAAATAAAGTGCAACCAGCATTCCCAAATTATATTTTCCTAAAAGGTGGGAATATACTGTTTCGTATTTACTAAATAATGAATTTACATCAGTACTCAGTTTCAACCCCATATCGATATCGAAATTTGTCACATTTAGATTGATATTTCAAAACTGTCAGGTTACTATCATTTCAATAATAATAAGAGGTTAATTCATCAATATTTTTTTTATCATTGTATCACTATAAATGTGTCTGCTGACAATGTCATAGAATAAAATCTAAATATTTAATCATTTACATAATTATAAGGCCTCCCACATGCGATAGATAGATATATATAATATATATATAATATATATATATATATATATATATCGCATGCGGGAGGCCTTATAATTATGTAAATGATTAAATATTTAGATTTTATTCTATGACATTGTCAGCAGACACATTTATAGTGATACAATGATAAAAAAATATTGATGAATTAGCCTCTTATTATTATTGAAATGATAGTAACCTGACAGTTTTGAAATATCAATCTAAATTATATATATATATATATATATACAGGGTGGGCGGAAAGTAGCTCCCTATTTTGGATTGGTAAAAAAATACGTATATTATTCATTTATTTCAGAAAAAATAATATGAAAAGGTAGGCATACATGGTAGGTTTTCTCTAAAATTCAATGTGGGCTCCAACTCTTTCCACCAGCTTCTGGAGCCGCCCAGGAATGGCGTCCACTGACTTTAGCAGGAACTCCGGCGGGATGGAGGACATGACTTCCCGAATTCGGTCCTCCAGTTCTTCCAATGTCCTCGGTTTGGTGCGGTAGACTTCTTCCTTTACCCACCCCAAAGAAAGAAGTCGCACGGTTACCGCTGAAAAACGGCAGAATCGGTTCAGTGTAACGGTGTGGTGTGGTATGACCTCAGATCAGGTTGTGGGCCCGTTCCTTCTGCGCAACACCATGAATGCTGAGCGGTACCTTGCTATGTTGCGAAACGAGGTCTGGCCGGTTGTCAGCACATGGGAGAACATCGACGATCTGATATTTATGCAAGATGGCGCCCCTCCGCACTTCGCTCTTGTTGTCCGTGAGTGGCTGGATGCCCACTTCCCTGGGCGTTGGATGGGTCGTCGTGGTCCACATCAATGGCCAGCCAGGAGCCCCGACTTGACACCGTGCGACTTCTTTCTTTGGGGGTGGGTAAAGGAAGAAGTCTACCGCACAAAACCGAGGACATTGGAAGAACTGGAGGACCGAATTCGGGAAGTCATGTCCTCCATCCCGCCGGAGTTCCTGCTAAAGTCAGTGGACGCCATTCCTGGGCGGCTCCAGAAGCTGGTGGAAAGAGTTGGAGCCCACATTGAATTTTAGAGAAAACCTACCATGTATGCCTACCTTTTCATATTATTTCTTCTGAAATAAATGGATAATATACGTATTTTTTTACCAATCCAAAATAGGGAGCTACTTTCCGCCCCCACCTATATATATATATATATATATATATATATATATATATAGAACGGGTAGCGCTTTTACCGAGTAATCGGGTACGCGTACCCGATCGGGTATTGAAGACGTTCCAAAATTTGTTGGTTTAGTACCGCGACTTATTAAGTGTGTGCAGTTCAAGCACTTGGCTTTACTATTATCTAATTTATCAATAGCAAAATAGTCCCAAACCATACTACGATTTGCCATTTTGAATGTTTTGTTAAAAAATATTATACAAAAAATATATCAACCTGCAAAACAATAAAATTAAATTAGAATTTGGTTTTTACTACCTGTACCCGATTTTTTAGCAATTACCCGATCGGGTCGGGTATCATAGAGTTCTTTCTTGTATTCAGAAGTACACCTTGTCAGGGTGAATACACGAAAGGCCTCGGAATCATTTTTGTTTTTCCTTGTAGATTTGCATCATTCATTCATTTCACGTGTTTAATTGTGAAATTCATCATATATATATATATAGTTATATATATATTACGCGTGATCGGTGAAATTGTGCATTTCATGAAAAATGCAAAATATTGCGTTTTTCATGAAATGCGCAATTTCACCGATCACGCGTAATAAATATATATATATATATATATATATATATATATATATGAACTCCACCAGCATAAATACCGCGGTCGTTACCAATGCGCTACGACATGGAAAAAAGTTAATTCAACCTGATGCATATTTCAGCATCCGAGGGAATAACAACGCTTTCACAGCCAAATTAAATGTTTGCATTCCCGCGAGTGCAGGGAAACTAGCATATAAAACACCACCTATCACGAAAGCGTTGGGTGTTCCTTCAGTTTGAAATAAGCAGCCAGGTTGTATGATGTATGTCCATGTATGATATCCCACCTATGTATGTGTGTGTTTTGTGTAAAGGCAAATAACTTTTAAACGCTTTTTTCGAATGAGCTTCCTGCATTCGTCAAAACATGTTTTTATCTGACGGTAGCAGAATACTATACGATGAAAATTGGGGTGTTCATTTCAAAACGCATTTTAAGTTGTTTGTATAAATTAAATTGGAAAAAAATAAAAGGAAATTCTATTTAATTTAGTGTTCGTTTAAATTAGGTATTATTTAAATATTTTCACCCGTATACAGAAATCGTGTCCACGTCAGATATAAGTAAATACAGACTATGAAGCATGACGGCACTAACATCTAAATTAGTTGCCATAGAAACGTTATATATTTATATTGCGTCATACAAATCGTGGAAATTTGATACTCATTTGACATTTTAGATACGTCCGAATTTGAAATGTTTTGAAACTAAAGAAATCGTACATTGTGTAGGTTCTAGGGTATATTATACAGTACAGGGTGCGCGGAAGTAGACAGAACATAATTTAATTGAACCGTTTAACTAGAATAATATCGAATCCGAGTTAATTCCGAATCGATCCAATTCACGCACGTCATCATGATAAAAGAATTCTATTTTATCTTCGCCAAAAATATCCTCCCGATCTCGCGAACGTTAAATCTTTACCTTCCGAAATCTATGCTTGTTTAAAGGGTTGGACTAGAAATAAGACATGAACTTAATGTCAAAAAGTGTCCTTATTACCTTCATTATCATATAAATTTAATTAATGTGACCTACGCATGCGCAATACCACTATAATATGTGTGTGTGACCTTGAAATGATTATGTATACCTTTTCATAAAGTGTAGATACTAAAATATAACGTGTACATAAATGTAATAACGTAGATGGTATTCCTCCAGATTTTATGTACACAGAGAATAAATGGTATCTTTTCCAAAACGCAAATGCTTTACCATATTTCAAATGACTGCAACACGCTTGTCACCAGCAGTGAGTGACTTTGAAAATGTAAAACGACATTGTATAGAATGCATAGTAAATCAGAATGTACGTTAGAAACGTAAATATTCTGACATTTGAATCCTCTGATGAAATGAAATGGGAATGACAGTGAATAGGACGACACCTTTGGGTCTGGACAAGTCGGAATACAACATCGACATGGGCGTCATGCTTGACGCCTTAAGGAAGTGATCACGGTGCGAAGGAGGGTCGCCTTGTCGGATCACTATGGAGGTGTCTGACAAAGGAAAACCTCCCAAGTGGAGTACGAAGCCATCGTCCAATGTTCTGCGGATAATGCAAAACTGACGGCGGTCGCGATTACGCAAAGGTTGTGACTGGTATCAGCGTGGATACTACCAGAAGACTACTCCACGGTGTTAATTGGCAAAGCAGAACAATGGCCGAGAAGCTTGAACTTAATGAGCGTCAAAGACATATTAAAACCCTAAAAGCTGCCTATTAAAACCCTCTAGCGTACCACCTGAAAGAGCTCCGCGTACCACAGATTGGCAATCGCTACTTTAAATAATTAACTTGAATTTATAGAGTGGTATGATTACAAAATGGGAATCGTATATTTAATTTAGTGATTTTATCTTTGTCAATGTGTTATATAGATTTGCAGCACAAACTCCCGCCATTTACACTGTACATTATAAGCATTTCATGAAAACTTAGTAAGATGGCAGTGCGTCTTTAATTTACATCATCAATAGCAAAACTTATCACGAAAGATTGGAGAACTCGGGTAATGCGACTGATAAAGGCATATACAATTATACAGTATTCAATAATTTGCAAGAACAACTTGAGCGAGAATTAAGACGCGTACCTATACGAAAAAACTCGGAGAGAAATCATACAAGGAATCTATAATAAAATTATATCCGAAGAAACTAAATATCAAAGATGCGATCGGATCTCTAACAAAAATGGAATACTTTGAAACGATGAACACAAAGGGATAAAACTAAAAAAAAAACAATGAACTTAAATTAAAGGGAAGATATTGAACGCTGACAGAGAAACTAATTTTTCACAGAGGCGCCGAACAAACTATCAATTCCCGCTTTTTCCACAAAGGCTATGTTTTAATTACTAACTACATTTCGTCGGTATGCTTTTTCAAGATCAGGTTAACATAGGTTAGGTTAAGTAATTAGTGTGTTCATAAAATTTCCCATTAACAAAATACTGTGTATATATCGATCCATTTTCAAGGGGAGAAAGAATTACTTCAGTTGAGACTATGCTACAATTAAGCTTCGGATTTTTGCATATTGCATATTTGCGTGCATAAGTGCATAATTTACGGTTTTTTAAGATAAATGCATATTTCCACGATTTTTGTGTTAAAGTGCATATTAATTAGGACTATTTGGTAAAAGTTTACAATAAAAATGATTAATAAATAATAATAATCATAAAATTTAATACATATTGTAGTTATAAAGTGTAATTCAATTTATTTGTAGTCGAACCTAATTGCAGTTCTAAAATGTGTTCTATTTTTGTTGTAAATTGAGCAATAGATTTGTTAGTTTAGTTTTATTATGCGTGTTTGTTTGGTAAATACAATTTTGGGTGCTACTGTAGTATGCGGTCTACCTACGATTGGTTAGGTTTAATCATGATATTTTCGTTAAAACTAACGAAAATATCATGACTAAACCTAACCAATCGTCAAGGGCGATTGACAATGGGATGTAAACAAACAATTAGTAAACAAGATAAGAAGCTATAATTAAAAGGTAGACCGCATACTACAGTAGCACCCAATTTTGTTTAATATATTCAATAAACTGTAAATCTGGTGCTTCATTATTTGAAAATCCTAATTTAGACTAGGAACGTTCAAATTTATAGTGAATAAATAAGTGCATATTTTCAACATTTTCAGTACATATTTGCATGCATATTTAGCAGATTTTTAGTGCATAGAAATCCGAAGCCTAGCTACAATTATAGTGATATTGGCGTGAATGTACTCGCAACTGAATAAAAGAGATGCAATTATTAATAACACTGGCCAACAAAATGAAACGTTTTTTTCTCATCACAAACATGATCACACTTTTCTTAATGTATTTTTCGCGCTGATTCCGAATCTGGTTTTATTTTGTTTCTAGCATGTAGAGTTATATAGATACACTGGTTTTGATATTTTTAAGTTTTTGATATTGCTATAAGAAAATTTATGGATGTATAGATCACACTTAGGAATGCTAAACAACAAATACATCATATACTTTATTCAATGTACTTATAAATAAAGAATATATACATTATTTTATTAAAAGCGCTGTGAGTGTGATTTCCTTTTGTAAATTTGGCCTGGATTTTCACGATAGAGCATCCAACAATGGTCCGCCATCATGCTTTCATTCCAATATCCTTGGTAGCGCTTCTCCATCATCTGAATATCTTGATGGAAGCGCTCTCCTTGCTCGTCACTCACTGCACCAAGGTTTTCAGGAAAGAAATCTAAGTGGGAATGCAGGAAGTGAATATTTAACGACATTCGACACTCCATTTCTTTGAAGGCATCAAGGAGGTTCTTGACTCCATCCTTATACGCAGATGACTTGTTGCTTCCAAGAAAGTTTTCACATATCCATTTGTGAATCCTGACTGCATACCCATAAGCATTCCTATAACTTTTAGATCTCCACAAACATTCCATTGATGACTGTCGTATTTGATTGCCTTAAGTAGTATATCCATATTGTCATATGTCTCTTTTAGATGGACGGAATGGGCAATGGGGATGGATGGCATTATATTACCATTATGCAAAAGAACTGCTTTCAGGCTTCTCTGCGACGAATCAATAAAGAGGCGCCACTCAGATGCCACATACGTCTGAGATATGGCTGTAAATAGTCCATTGATGTCATGGCAATAACAGAGAGGACCGTCTACTGAAAAGAATGCTGTTAATTCAAAATTCCGCTTCCGGTAGTAACTAATACGAACATTGTTCTCAAGTAAATTGTTCTCCTTTAGTCTTGAGGCGAGAAGCTCTGATTTCTCTTTAGACAGCGATAAGTCTCTAACAAGATCATTCAACTGTCCTTGGGTTAACTTTTTAGGCTCTAAATGTCTACCTTCAAAAGTGTACTCTGGTTCCGTAGATGGTCCGGAAACGCCAGTTGCACCTTCATCACTTTCCATGTCATCTATGATAGAATCTAGCCTATCACTTGGGGGAATTGGAATGGGCAATGTTTCATCATGTTTTACTGGTCTACGTGCTGAATCCAAGTTTGGATATACAATCTGGTGTTTGTTCTTGGCAGAAAACCCCATTAAGTTCACACTACAAAAATAACAGTCTTCATGATGATATCTCGGCTCCCTCCATATCATGGGTATGGCAAATGGCATTGAAGCTTTCTTTTTGTTAAGCCAATCACGTAATCCATTTGAACAGCCAGAACAGATTTGATGTGGCGCCCATGGTTTATCTTGGTCACCTAGATGGCAACCAAAGTATAGCTTGTATATTTTCTTAATGTCGGTTGTAATACTTCGTCGCTGTGTTTTAGTTGTGAACTGGGGCCGCATACGAAACAGAACTTGTCGGGGTCATTCTTACATTGTCAGGCATGTTGACTGACCTGAGCAAACTATAAATTCAAAAAAAATGTACACCAACTTGACACAAGTTCTTGGACTGGATTGATCTTTTGACACACAAAGCACGGCGTTGTTGCCTGAATCACAATGTTGCTAGACGTAAAAGCTCACACCTGAAATACATAAGATGTATAATTAAGATAATTTAAATAAATAAAATGAATAAACTAAAAAAAAACAATAAAATAAACACAATCAAATGTTGAAATATTAGTATTTTGCATATTTAAAATGGTTAAATCTGTGTAGTTATATATATGCCTTCATCTTGAAAACTATACGTGCTAGGAAATATCTGAATGCAGTTTTGGAATCAGCGTGAAAAATGCTATCCAGCCAACACAAATTTTACTTTGATGAAAAATCTTTGTTGACCAGTGTAATTAGTATTAAATAATTAACAAATATATTTAAGAAATATTTTCAGTAAATAAAATTAATAAGGTAATGAATTTGTTGTACAACTTCTAAATTTCAATTTACGTAACTTTTTTTATGAATGTTATGGTAAATAGTAATCCTGAAGTAAAGCTTTCCAGTTGCAAACTCACAAGGAAAGGAAAAAATCATTCCACTGCCTTTCGTGTATTCAATAATATACCTGACGAGGTGTATTTTTGAATACACGAAAGAACTTGGAATATTTTTTTTCTTTTTCCTTGTAAGTTTGCATCATATATATATGATATGTACTTGAATGCCCGCTGTGCCTTGCGCAGCAAATGCTCCCGAAACACAACCTGGGGGAGGGGGACTGGCAGGGGCCGGTGTGTTACTAAACCTTCCCAGGTTCTCTTAATGTGTGTACTAAATTTGGTGCAGATTACAATAGCCGTTTAGGCGTGTATAAACGAACAGACAAACATCATCATCCCCTATATATATACTGTATATATATATATATATATATATATATATATATATGAGAGAGAGTGAGTTACAAGGAGTTAAAGGACAAGAGGAAGCCTCAAAGACATTCCGGTCCACTCTGGGAGGTTCCTGTTGTTAAACAAGTTTATTTTTATTTCAACTATCCTAGCAGTAGTAGAAAACTGAATAGAAAAGTATAAGGCTCTCTCCCCACCCTCCGCTCCCTCCCTGCCAGAGGCAGGTACGGAAAAAGGTTGAAGAAAATACCTTGACCCTGGAAGAGTAGCCAAGGAAATTTTACAGGAAGGTGGAGAATATATAAAAAAGCTCTATAATTAGCGTGCCCACAGAGACACCGTGCAAGCGAACCCCTGCAGAGTTACGTTATGTTTTAGTCTTAAACCACGAGAATATTCAGTACTTTGTCTAGCTTATTTTTAAACACATTTATACTTTGGCTAGCCTATTTTTAAACACATTTATACTTTGGCTTGAAACAACCTCTGAGAGAAGTTGGTTCCAGATATTAACTATTTTATAGGAAAAGAAATTCCCTTAGACAGAGGTCCTAAATGTCTTTAGTTCCAGTTTAAACCCATTATTTCTTGTCGGATTGGCATTAAGTGAGAATAAGTTTCTGTAATCTACCCTGTCTATTCCATTGAGCATCTTTAAGAATTGAATAAGCTGACCGCGCAACCTCCTCGTCTCTAAGGTAAACAGATTTAGGCGCTCAAATCTCCGTTGGTAGTTTTGTATTCTCATTGAAGGGATCGATTTTGTAGCCCTTACTTGTACCCTTTCTATATCCTTCCTGAGGGGTGGAGACCAAAACTGCGCATAGTGTTCCAGTTGAGGTCTGACTAGTGAATTATAAAGAGACATTACAGTCTCCTTGTTCCGAAACTGGAACTGTCTTTTAATATAAGTTAATATTTTTAAGGACCTCTTTTCGACTTCTGCACGTGCACAGTGCTTCGACGGTTTCAGATCATTGCTGATATAGACTCCTAAGTCTTTCTCTAGATCGGTCTCAGTCAAGTTCCTTCCTAAGAGAGCGTAATCGGTCTTCGGGTTTTTATAACCTATGTGCATTACCTTACATTTGTCCAAGTTGAATGGCATCTGCCAAGTAGCGGACCATTCGTCCAATCTGTCAAGATCATTCTGAAACGTTCTTACGCCCTCCTCAGTACCTACACTACTTCCTAATTTCGTATCGTCTGCAAATTTGGAGATTGTACTTACAAGCCCTACGTCTATATCATTAATATAGATAAAAAGTAAAGGACCCAGCACGGAACCATGTGGGACACCACTGGTGACGGCGCCCACTCCGAAGCCACTCCATTTATTACCACTCTCTGCTTTCTATCTTGTAACCAATCCTCAATCCAGTTGGAAACGAGCCCGGTGATTGCTCGTCCTCTGACTTTAGCCATCAATCTCGCGTGAGGGACTTCGTCAAAGGTTTTTTGAAAGTCGAGATACACTATATCTATTGCCCTACTTGCATCGTATAGTGTATGCATATTATGGAAAAACTCTTAACAGGTTTGTCAGACAGGATCTATGTCACCTAAATCCATGTTGAGAATAAAAAATTAGATTGTTAGATTCAAGGTGATACACCATACGTTTTGTAATGATGGATTCCAACAGTTTGCCGACAGTTGATGTTAAACTGATCAGGCGGTAATTACAAGGATTTTCCCTATCACCCTTCTTGAAGACTGGTGTTACATTTGCTAACTTCCAGTCGGTTGGAACTTTCCCTAACTCGATTGAGTGTTTGAATATGGTTACTAAGTCAACAACAACATTGTGGCTAACCTCTTTTAATTAATACCCTTGAAAGAAACAAATCGGCACCAGGTGATTTGTATTTTATTCATCTTATCAATTAATTGCTGTACCTAATTTCTCATAAAACTTATGGTCTCTATGGGATGGTCACCGTCATATGTAATCCGAGGACTTGGCACTTCAGTCGAGTCTTCCTCCGTGAAGACTGTAATGAAGAACTCGTTTAACGTATTAGCTATATCTTTATCACCGAATTTCAGTACGCCATTTGTATCTTTTAGGGGGCCTACAGAATTTTTAATTGGCTTTCTGCTATTAACATGGGCAAAAAATTCTTTAGGGTTAACTTTACAGAGTGAGGCAACTCTAGCTTCTTCATCACGTTTGGCTGATCTAATTAAGGACTTTACCCTCCGATGTAGGTTTATATAGTTTTCCAAATTAGTCTGGTTGAAATGTGACTTAAGTAGTTTGTAGGCTCTCTTGCTTCCCGTAATATCATTGCTAATTTCGTTGTTAAACCATTTCGGCGACTTTGTTCACAAGGAAAACTATTTTAGTAGGTATAAAAATATTCTAAATTGATCCCTACACGAGCTCCAGGTGACATTGACATCCTCACTTATTAGAACTTCAAGCGTGTCTAAACTACTTCGGAAGCTTTCGAAATTTGCTCTGGAGAAATCGTCTTTCACCAGTCTTTTCGCGTGTATTAACAGGAACCCTGAGGTCAAACCTAATCAAATTATGATCGCTGTTACTCAAATTTTCACCAATAGTCAGGTTAGAGACTAGGTCATCTTCGTTCGTGAATATGAGGTCTAGTTTATTATTACCCCTTGTTGGACCGTCAACCCATTGACTTAATAAATTATCATCGGCAAATTCTAACAGTCTTGGGCCCTCAGTATCAGCTGTTTTGTTTTCTCAATTTATATTACCAGAATTAAAAATCCCCAAAAATCACACACATCTTATTATTCACTATTCTGCTTAATTCGTTATGCAAGTTTATATCCTTATCAACGGGGTAGTGAGGTGGCCTATATACTAGAAGTCGATGCACTACTTTATTATTTAGGTTTAGATCAATTCCGAACATTTCATGAGAAAAAGAGAGAGAGCAACTGAGAAAAAGTGAGGGCAAGTATGTGATAATTCACAAATGTAGTGAGGTAACTTTTTTGTGAGGTAGCTCTTTCGGTACCTGGAATATTAAGAACTTTATATAAGAAATCTACAAACATTTTTCGTGTTTGAAAAAAAGATAAGTTAGTTCTGATTAAATTAGGTTAGGCTAGGTTAAGTAAATTAAAATTAGTTTAGGTTAAGTCAGTACCTCTCTACTTAGGGACTTAACAGAAGGTCCCCCTTAAAGTCCGCAAATGGGTCCAGAACACTTGTTAGTCCTAAGTTCGATGGTACTAAGGTTAAGTTAAATTAGGTTAACTTGATTAGTTTTGTTTAGTTACATGGATTTAAAAAAGTTGCTACCTTGCTTATGCGGAGATACACGCGCGCGTGTGTGTGTGTGTGTGTGTGTGTGTGTGAAAACCTATGAGTAAGTCTTTAAGATAACAAAAAAAAAAAAAAAAAAAAACATTCCGAATAAACATTAGCTATTTGTTCAGGCAAGTAAAATAATGAAAATGAGTGACAAATTAAATCCCATAAAAATCCTCTTTCTTTGCCGACAGCAATTTGAATACAGTTTTTGTCAGTCAAAAAGGAACAAAAAATGATAAATTTTACTAGTTATTATGTATTAAGACACTGCGAAGCATTTTGAAAGTTAAATATGCTGGCCGTCTAAATCATTCATTTTACAACTAAAGTTTGGTGTCGAAAATTTGTATATTGTTTATAGTAATTGATATCTGCGTAGGCAAATGCATATTTACTTGTCATACAGTATGCGTTATACAGGCTGATCACAAAATGGTGTTTCCCAAAAAATAAAAAAAAAATTTTTTTTGGGGGGGACACCTTTTTGGATCGCCCTGTACTTTTTCTTCATGTTCTATGCGAGTGTTAATTACTGTACATATATGCATTGAAAACAACGATCTTAGTCGAAAGAGTGATTAATTTCGATGTGCTTTCCCTCTTTACAGTGGTTCCAACAGATAAAACCTTGAGCTTTTATGTGATTTCTTTAAGTGTCAGTATAAAATTACAATATATACAGAATACATTGCCCTTAGATTTAATCAGGTTGTGCCTCGCACACCCATATTTTGTCTTCAACGAATCTTGCTATAGCCAGAAAGAAGACTTAAGTACGGGCTTTCCGCTCTCCACTACACTTAGGAATTTGTTTATGGAGTTGTTTGAGGGGAAATATTTACCAGATATTATCGATCCCTCCAATCCCTCCATCAACATCGTTCTACGTTTAATCATAACATTGCTGTTGACTAATATCCTAAGAGGTAGATGGCTTTACTCGGAATTTTAAGTGATCTTAGTTTGACAAGCCTATTCTATGTAAAAAAAAGTGTGCTGATTCCAAAAAAAAAAAAGCAGTCTTATTGACCTCAGCTACGACAAAATGGCCATTTTGAACACTTTTTGGCCAATTATGGCCAAAATCAGAGATTTTCAGAATTTTAGATGATTATGGTTTGACAAAGCCATCTGTTTGAAAAAGTAGCAATAAGGAAGGACACTAATCCAAGCCATGAACTAAGAAAGTGGAAGGTGAGTAAATTCCAAAGAGACCTGGAAAGCATATCCAAACTGATAGAGATTACAATGAATCCTTTCATCAAGTCTCTGCTTGAAGATACCAATCTGTACTGTCTAGCAGACGGCAAGAAAATACCAGATGAAGTAAAAGAGATGTTAAATCTCTTCGTTTTGGGGGAAAAGTGGAAAGATGACTTCCTCCAAGAATACTTAAATGACCCGACAAGGTTTGAAAGGCCACTGCAAAGAACTATATCGTTTTCGCTGAACTATATCGTTTTCGCTGAACTATATCGTTTTCGCTGAACTATATCGTTTTCGCTGAACTATATCGTTTTCGCTGAACTATATCGTTTTCGCTGAACTATGTCGTTTTCGCTGAACTATGTCGTTTTCGCTGAACTATGTCGTTTTCGCTGAACTATGTCGTTTTCGCTGAACTATGTCGTTTTCGCTGAACTATGTCGTTTTCGCTGAACTATGTCGTTTTCGCTGAACTATGTCGTTTTCGCTGAACTATGTCGTTTTCGCTGAACTATGTCGTTTTCGCTGAACTATGTCGTTTTCGCTGAACTATGTCGTTTTCGCTGAACTATGTCGTTTTCGCTGAACTATGTCGTTTTCGCTGAACTATGTCGTTTTCGCTGAACTATGTCGTTTTCGCTGAACTATGTCGTTTTCGCTGAACTATGTCGTTTTCGCTGAACTATGTCGTTTTCGCTGAACTATGTCGTTTTCGCTGAACTATGTCGTTTTCGCTGAACTATGTCGTTTTCGCTGAACTATGTCGTTTTCGCTGAACTATGTCGTTTTCGCTGAACTATGTCGTTTTCGCTGAACTATGTCGTTTCGCTGAACTATGTCGTTTTCGCTGAACTATGTCGTTTTCGCTGAACTATGTCGTTTTCGCTGAACTATGTCGTTTTCGCTGAACTATGTCGTTTTCGCTGAACTATGTCGTTTTCGCTGAACTATGTCGTTTTCGCTGAACTATGTCGTTTTCGCTGAACTATGTCGTTTTCGCTGAACTATGTCGTTTTCGCTGAACTATGTCGTTTTCGCTGAACTATGTCGTTTTCGCTGAACTATGTCGTTTTCGCTGAACTATGTCGTTTTCGCTGAACTATGTCGTTTTCGCTGAACTATGTCGTTTTCGCTGAACTATGTCGTTTTCGCTGAACTATGTCGTTTTCGCTGAACTATGTCGTTTTCGCTGAACTATGTCGTTTTCGCTGAACTATGTCGTTTTCGCTGAACTATGTCGTTTTCGCTGAACTATGTCGTTTTCGCTGAACTATGTCGTTTTCGCTGAACTATGTCGTTTTCGCTGAACTATGTCGTTTTCGCTGAACTATGTCGTTTTCGCTGAACTATGTCGTTTTCGCTGAACTATGTCGTTTTCGCTGAACTATGTCGTTTTCGCTGAACTATGTCGTTTTCGCTGAACTATGTCGTTTTCGCTGAACTATGTCGTTTTCGCTGAACTATATTAGGAAAAATATTTGAAAAATTTGTGTACACGCAGCTTTCGAAATAGTTCTAGGAAAATAGCCTCATATCGAAGTATCAATTTGGTTATAGGGAAGGCCATAAAACAAGTGACGCAATTTCAGCCGTATTAGACGTGCTATATAAATATTTAATAATAGTCTTCTGTTTCTTGTTTAACCCTTTGAGGACCAAGGGACATATTTGTCCCAACGGAAATAATAATATAAATTGTAAAGGGTGATCCAGAGAAATGGGACCCAAAAGAAACCCCTGTAACTCTTAAAGTATAAGTCCTTTTATAAAATCATACGCATCATTCGAAAGAGGATAGTTACAAGTTTGTACAGGATTGTATAGGTTTTGACTCTACAGAAATAACCCAACGACCTTGCAAGAATTGAAGGCCGCCATCACAAATGAGATACAGGCCATACCACCGCACACTCTTGCAAAAGTGATGCAGAACTTACAAGCGAGAACACTGGAATGCTTGGCAACTAATGGAGCACATTTGAAAGGAGTCATTTTAAAAAAATAAATATTTCATAATAAACTTGTAACTCTACTCTTTCGAATGATATATAGTTTTTATGAAAGGAATTAAATATTAAGAATATTTGGCTTTTTTTTTATGGGTCCCATTTATCTGGATCACCCAGTACAATGATGCAACGTTTCTACAAATACATCTACATGTTTATACAGGTATCGTTTAGTTGTCGGAAAATTAACCCAAAAATGGGTCATTTAAGTGACTATAGTTACTAATATCTAATTGTAAAACACAATGAAACTTAAATTTTTAAGTTCAAAGAAACGTATACTGGTCGTCAAAGGGTTAAAGTTGATACAATCTTCCACGACATACTTATTTATAAATTATCTCATTGTGGCATAAATAACGTTGCTCTAAATTGATTTACATCGTACCTATACAACAGAAGCCAATGCATCAAATATATCATCACCACCACCACCACCGAACTAAAAATCACACATGGAGTTCCACAAGGAAACATTTTAGGCCACCTACTATTTCTGATTTGTCATACATAAATGACTGTCACACTCTCATAACGGGAAAGGCTTCCAATATGCGCATGACACTTCCCTGATGTACTCAGACAGCGATCTCGTTGTAGTGTTTAGATTATTAAAGAGCCTATTTAGCCGATATATTAGGGATGCAACAGGTAATTAAGTATCTGTCCAGCTATAACAGTCGAATTTAACACCGACACAACCTTAAGGATTTTCGAAAGAATGCACCGTTAGGCTTATTTTAGTTTTTATTGGAATACTAAATTAATTTACATTTACAGGTTATTAGGGCGAGGTCGAAAGTAATACATAAAACAGCATCGAGAGAGAGAATTTGGTAAATTTCGATTTACATTAAACTGACAAGCTATACTTACAAAATTTTGAGAGCCCCAACAACCTGCGATCTTGCTTGAACAACCTCTAGAATTCAACTCCCCGCATGTAGGAACTTATGGTACCCTTGTAGAGGGTTTTCCCCTACTTCTTCCCCCAATTCCCCCATACCCACCGATACCCCACACCCATATATAAAAACGTTACAAATCTCTGAGAAGTTCCAAAACGACTATAAAAAGTTTAATTCGAAATACTCAGCCATTTCTCTCGGTGGCCCTTTATTAAATTTTTACAAATCATTATAATTTCAATAAACAACCCAAAACATTCTCATCAAATACAATTTCAATCCAAACAATCATAATTTGAACATTTATAAAAAACATTATAATCTTTAAGAAATATCATTATTAATCTTCTAACTAGGCATTACTACACTCGCCTCACCCCCTTGAAAATAAGTTTGACACTAGAAAACTTATTAATATAAATTTATTTAGTCAAATTGAGTTTAGAAATAGACAAGAAAATTAGAATGACAAATTTCACCGTCAGATATTTTGTATCATTTATAAAAATCGAAAACTTTATAATGTTCACACTTGCATAAAACAACATTTCACACTAATATTAAATTACAACCTGTAACTAATCTATACATGCCAAAAAAAAAAAGTAACGGAAAATTTTCTTACAGTGGCTACACAAATCTCAAGTTCACAATCTATTCCCGCGATTCCTTATCACGATCGCTTTACATTTGAAACAGTTATTGTATAGTTATACAGTTACTATCAGGGCAACATAGAAAAAAAAATAAGAAAAAGTTACATAAAATACTGACCAAGAGCGCACATACTATTTCACGAAAAACACAACAATTTTGGGCAATAATCGCACCCTTTCACTTGTAATTTCATTACATAATAATCAGTACATTAATTTGCTGGACGTTGTTTAGATGACACTCCGCACGCTGACAACGGACTTCATTTTCAATCGCAGCTCTCCTGCTCACTTCGCTAGAATGCAAGGGATTGCATCAATCAATATGCAACAGGGCAGCACGCTATAATGGTTCCGCTCTCTCTCCAATGGCGAAAAAAAAAACAAGAGACGTCCAATTCTAAAAGGATCATGGGGGAGATATCTGAAAGCGGGACCACGCGCTGGAATTGGACGAAATTTGCAATTCTAGAAGTCGATGAAGAACTCGCCTTGTCTCATCTCCACTTTTGTCGGTGAACGCTGCTCTTCCTACGTCCAGCTGAAAGACTCTTCTACTGGCAACATCAAACGATACTCCGCCGTAGGCCGTTTCCAACGAACCTACTGTATGTCTGTATGGACAGTACAGTCGTAGGCGCCCGTTCAAGGCTCTCGTGGCTTGTCTGCCGCGCGCTTTGTTGACACATATTTAGCGAAGCATTCGAGCAACGTGACCAGCTACTGCCCGAAAAATACCAGTAGACCATCTTCAATCGAAATTTTCGTGTGCCAAGACCCTGCAGACGTAAATTTCTCTTCTCTTCCGGAACTGTCCTGCGCCAAGTCCCTGCGCATTCGGTTCCTCTCTTCTCTCTTCTCTTCCGAAACCATCCTGCGCCAAGTCCATGCGCAGTCTGGGTTTCTCTTCTCTCTCTCTCATTGGTGATCGATCACCTATCCGGTCGACTAAACTCACTTGATGGAACTCGGATTCAACTTGGTTGACCCCAAACTGAGTCTTGCAATTTTGAAAAAAAAAGTTTATTCTAAACGTGTTTCTGTACTGCTTATCATTTCATATTTAATTTATCAAATTCTTTCGACAATTCACTTCGAAACAATAACTACACATTTGCTCTGGCCAAATTCACGGAAAAAATATAAAAAAATTCGCAAAAATTTAATCAAATCTAGCTACCAATAAGGTCACTTATGGCAGTTACAGCAAAGAAGATAAAAAAAAAAAAGTCATGAAACGCTAACAAATTGTACAGTATAAATATAAAAGCGCCCATACATAGTAACTGTTTGTATAATTTAAGAATTATTATTGTTCAAACTATTGTCAGAAATCACCTCAATACCTCTAAATACAAAAGACAAAAATGAACCCCAGAAACTTCATGTCATCCATTCTCTGACAATCATGAACCCTCTTGCTTTGAGGAGCACCACACAGACGCCACAAAAACGTTACTGGCTATCTATGAGGCTCCATTTCCGAGTGTACACTTGAGTCAATGTTTCAAATGCACTAGTTAACTCCGACTGAAGGTTTAAACAATAATAATTTTCTAAACAGTTATTAAAAAGTAAAAAAAAATTAAATATTACTACCAAAAATTATTTTAATACAGTAATTCCAACTTGAAACGTCAAATTTCATAAGAATTTGACTTGCAATTTGCAAATTACATCTGAGAGACAACTCTCTCCTTCAACAGAAACCTCAGTATGGTTTTCAAATCACAGAAATCTCAGTAATTTATCGTTTCCAAGTGAAATACAAATTTTTATCGTTATACTAATAAGAATAGATCATATACTAAAAAAAATACACGCCACCACTGTAAACAAAACTAAACATTTCCTAATTGAGAGCGGTCGCTTTGTTTGTAAGCGACCTCTATACAAATATCCCTACGTAACCAAATGAAACTGCATTATATCCTAACATAATTTCGTAATATTTTTCCATGCAAACGCTATAAAAAAAAAAAAAGGACATTTTTCATTTCTAATCCCAATTTAAAATTTCAAATTAAAACATCCTTTTAGAATACAATCTAAATTTGAACTAAAAATTTTACCATTATCATTGAACTGGAAAGAAAAATAAAAATCGGCCTACCTGTACAAATAAAATTGATTATTGAATGAATTTATAAAACGTAAACAATATATGAAAAGATTTTTTCTACACAAATTTCTGTAATTCAAAAAATTATAATATCCAGATTTAGTAAAATGTGTACCGTAACTCACCTTGGCCGTCAAAATAAAAATAAAATTTACTGCTGGACTTTTAGGCCTATATTAAATAAATTCAATGTTATGCGCGGAAAAGACAATTTAGAATTTTATGCATAACATTTGTGCTTATTAAAGAAAAATCCTATGCTTATTTATGTTAAACCAATCAAAATTTTGTAAGTATAGCTTGTCAGTTTAATGTAAATCGAAATTTACCAAATTCTCTCTCTCGGTGCTGTTTTATGTATTACTTTCGACCTCGCCAGTGTAGTAATGCTTAGTTAAGAAGATTAATAATGATATTTCTTAAAGATTATAATGTTTTTTATAAATGTTCAAATTATGATTGTTTGGATTGAAATTGTATTTGATGAGAATGTTTTGGGTTGTTTATTGAAATTATAATGATTTGTAATAAATTTAATAAAGGGCACCGAGAGAAATGGCTGAGTATTTCGAATTAAACTTTTTATATAGTCGTTTTGGAACTTCTCAGAGATTTGTAACGGTTTTTATATATGGGTGTGGGGGTATCGGTTGGGAATGGGGGAAAACCCTCTACAAGGGTACCATAAGTTCCTACATGCGGGGAGTTGAATTCTAGAGGTTGTTCAAGCAAGATCGCAGGTTGTTGGGGCTCTCAAAATTTTGTAAGTATAGCTTGTCAGTTTAATGTAAATCGAAATTTACCAAATTCTCTCTCTCGATGCTGTTTTATGTATTACTTTCGACCTCGCCCTAATAACCTGTAAATGTAAATTAATTTAGTATTCCAATAAAAACTAAAATAAGCCTAACGGTGCATTCTTTCGAAAATCCTTAAGGTTGTGTCGGTGTTAAATTCGACTGTTATAGCTGGACAGATACTTAATTACCTGTTGCATCCCTAATATATCGGCTAAATAGGCTCTTTAATAATCTAAACACTACATTCTGGTGGCAGCTAACCTTATTAAATTGTTAGCAATTTGAAACCGTATTAAATTGTTATCAATTTGATAATACGAACCCACGCACTCCATATTAAAGTAGGCTTTTGCATTAATTCGTGTTTCGTGAATAGGTATTGAAAAAAAAAAAAATTGTGTGCGTCTTCTTCCAATTAATGTTACATCTTTCCCTTTCGATCTGTTTTTAACATTGTTATATAGAAAATTTGGTACCTTTATAAATATTTATATATAGTTAGTCTAGTGGGTAGGCTTTTTGTGAAAAAAAAAAAAAAAAAGTGTAGCTTCTAACGTTTCGTTTGACTTTAAACCTCTCGAGTGGTTACCTCAGGCACTCCCTCGTTCCCCGACCCCATTATTCTCCATCTCCCCCAGATCCCCGATAGGAAGGGAGGGTTGTAAACTTTAAACTGCTCTTCGTCGCGGTCGTTTTTAATTTTTAGAGATTCTCCTTTCGGGCACTTCATTTTTTCTTTTCTACATACGAATACATATAACTCTTTTAACATGGCTGGTAGGCGTAATGGAAATGGTCAGCCCCGCACTAATCGCCCTGTAACAGTGTCTCCGCAAATCCTGTTAGAATTTGAGAAACGGATGCCCGCTTTAAATTTAGATAAAGATGATATCGAAACGTATTTTCAAACGTTTACGTGGAAGGCAAATTTAAAGAAAATTAGCGAGCGGGATCAAATTACAATTATTCTTAGCAAGTTGGAAGGGTCGCAGCAGTACAAAGTGATAGATACGCTTCCGGACCCTGAGTCTTGCACGATAGAGGATTTACGGAACGCCCTATCGTCAAGACACACCGAGCAAAGGTTTCTCTTGTTATTTAATTCTATTGGAAACCTGCAAATCACTCCTCATATGTCTTTCCCCGAATATTCCACTCTCGTAAAAAATAAAATCTGCGGAGCTTTTGACAAAAGCAGAAAATTTTCAATAGACGAAGTAGCTTTAATGTTAACCAGTTTGGCCGTGAAACGGAATGTCCTGAAGGCATTACCATCAACATTTGACCCGAAAGATGTTGATACCTTAGCAAAAAAATTTGACCCATCTGAATGCGAATTAGACCC
Organism: Bathynomus jamesi; assembly: GCA_023014485.1. Lineage (NCBI taxonomy): Eukaryota > Metazoa > Arthropoda > Malacostraca > Isopoda > Cirolanidae > Bathynomus > Bathynomus jamesi. The sequence goes on along the minus strand of JAJOZX010001365.1, from coordinate 2,195 downwards.
AGATGAAATAGAAAATAGAATGTAGTGTTTAGATTATTAAAGAGCCTATTTAGCCGATATATTAGGGATGCAACAGGTAATTAAGTATCTGTCCAGCTATAACAGTCGAATTTAACACCGACACAACCTTAAGGATTTTCGAAAGAATGCACCGTTAGGCTTATTTTAGTTTTTATTGGAATAACGAAATAGTAAATAGAGACATCAAAAGAGTATGCGACTGGCTGAAAGCCAATAAATTATCCTTAAATAAAAATAAAACAAACTTCGTGCTAATCATAAAAAAGAAAGTAATACCAGACTTCAATATTACTGTCAACCTGCACTTGATATCGCGCGCCATTGAAGGGAAAGTACTAGTTGTGCTTGATGGCAAACTATCTTTACATCAACATCTTGAAAATATAGCTCATAAACTATCGAAATTCTCGTTTATATTAACAAAATTACATTTCTTTTCCACAAATACACTTAAAAACTATACTGTACTTCTCTCTAGCAGAGTCTAGCTTATCCACATCTCACATACAGTATTACCGCATATGAGTCATGTGATTACATCATCAACCCTTTAATCATAAATCAGAAGAGAATTATTAGAAAAATAAACAAGTGTGATTATTATGCTCATACATCAGCAATCTTGAAGCAACTGCGTATATTAAAATTTAAAGACGTATTTGAAATACAGATTTGCTCTCTAAATGTTCAGTCACAAAACAATCTTCTCCGACCAAATTAATTGAGAATATCATAAACAATCAGATAAGTTACGAACATCAAACAAGATATATGGAGAATGAATATATCTCAAAGGCAAACTATACTTTTCAATGTAGTAGAAATTCTTACACTTATTTAGCGATGAAATTATGGAACATTCTACCGAATGAATTAAAACCAATCAATGCTCTCTCATCTTTCATAAAGCGAATAAAACTTAACAAATTGCAAAGTTATTGAAGGCGCTCCTTTCTTCCTCCTTGCTAAAATTCTCATCATCCTTTTTCTAAAAATCTCTCCTATCACTTTTTCACCTCTCCTCATATTTAATTATTCTTTGTATAAAGCGTCTAATAAAAGTACATGTCCTAGTTCAGTGGCGGATCTAGGAATTTTCAAAGGGGGAGGCGAACCACTTTAGGGGCACCGTCGGATCCAAAGCTCTTTATACCTTTACAATACCAGTCTAAGCCAGAAAACGCGTTGTTTTACATTGGGTTGGGCATGTTATTCAGGCTGATTTTGAAAAATTTATAACATCGATGATCCTTTGCTTTCGGTTTTAATTGCTAGATATTTGCCCAAAGTTTAAAATTATTGTCGTCAGTTAAATTAAGTGTTCTAATTTGGAAGAGACTAATTCGCATGCGTTTGCGTTGAGCATTAACGAACCTCTGAAAATATATTATTATTCATGGCCCATGGGATGCCATTTCTTCCGATAGGGGCGCCAAAATAGGTACCTAGAGGCAAAAGGGGGACGCCCGCCCCGAACCCCCTTAAATCCGCTACTGTCCTAAGTCTGTAGTTTTATCCTGGTTTCATTATTCGTTGTATTTAGCTCCTTAATATAAGAATGTGTCCTCGTCTGTAAATCAGGGTTGGCAAAAACCCCAAAACCCAGCAAAAATCCAACTGGTTTTTTGCTGGGTATTTGGGTTTTTGCCAACCCTGCTGTAAATTCCCTATAATTAATCTCTTAAGTCTATTATAAAATCAACAAAAATCTTGCAATCATATCTATTATATAATTATATCTAATTAGTAGATTTTGTGCCTGTAAAGTCCTCGTGCACGCTTGCTAAAGGCAGTTTACAACTGTATACAACATCTGAATTTAATAATGAAATTATACTTATCTATGAAAACTGTATAGATTTGTTAATAAATATAAAATAGCGTTCATCCTTCACTGCTCTCATTTCTCTCTCATATTAAAAACAAAATTCCTTAATTTAATAAGTGAATGAATGATATTTTTGTGCCAAATAATTAATTGCATTTTACACCCGATAAGAACGTCGCATCTTTTACTATTAATATGATCCTTTTCACTCTCTCGTTACTCGTACACCGATCCGACTTTACCCATTCTAAATCCATCCTCTTCACATTTCAATCGAGCCTTTAATTGAATGGGCAAAATGGGTCTCAAATACTTTATTCAAAGACTCTTAATTGGTTCTTGACAT